>PVJS01002025.1:0-89250 GCA_004027185.1 Glis glis
TAATCCCAGTACTTGGGAGGCTGAGACAGGAGGATCTGGGTTTGCAGCCAGCCTCAGCTACTTAGTGAGGCCCTCCGCAACTTAGTGAGACCCTGTTTCAAAATAAAAGAATATAAAATAGGGTTGGGGGTGTAGCTCAGAGGTAGAATGCCCCTGGGTTCAATTCCCAGTACCGCCAAAAAAAAAAAATTCTGGGTGAGTGGCCAACAGGATACTCTTCTGTCCTAATATAGGGTTTCTCTGGGAAACTGAGCTGCAGCCTGTGGCACAGACAGGAAGTCTCGTTGGAGCCTGCTACCTCGCCCACAGGAACATGGGATCCCAAAGCACAGGCAGGTTTAGGGTTAAGACCATCCGGTCACTGGTTTACTGAGCTCTGAGGCATTTAACATCCTTCATCTCCACTTTCTGTTTTATAAAACCATTTATACCATCTACATAAGACTCATGATTGCCTGTCAACCTGAGGGTTTTTTTTAACTTTTTATGTTCATTTATTGGTGCATTGTAATTATACATTTTGATATATGTCAGGGTATGAACATCATACATGCACACATTGCACATTTAGGTTTATTATATGTTGTTCCAGAGAGCAGGAATTGGACCCGTCTTATTTCACATTATATTCCCAGTAGCTCACACAGGGCTGGACCCAGAAAAAGCACTCAGTCCACACTTCTTGAATGAATGTTGCCATGGGACCCGCGGATCAGGCGCCCACTGACCAGGGAGTTTTGAATCTTGCAACCAGGGCCTGACATCCATCTTTAATATCTCTAGGAACTGCCTCGATCTCGGGATTCTGCTGGATATCTATCTTAGAGACTGCAAACATTTATTATAAGAGATACCAACAGGCTGCTCAGCGTTTTACACCCTCTAGCTCTAGCATGACAATCTCTGTGACATCCCCGTGTTGCAACTGAATACTTAGCAAAACCATGTTGCCATTTAAGACATTTCCTTCCCTGTTGAGATGGAGAAAGTAATCAACAGCCAACCCTAAGGACCTCCAAACTCCTTCTGACACCTCTTCCTCCCACCCCATCACACAGACTGGTCCCCCCACCCAGCCTCAGCCACCTCTAGACTGCTCCCTTCCCCTACCTAGAGTTCAGATACATCCCTGTTAGGTTCCATTTGTAATGAACATGCTTAATGTGACAGCCATGCTTGGGACCCGTCTTTTGTTTATGGCCATGGTATGTATGCTCTTATGTCTACTCATGCTCTCTGCTTCCCTTGGCAGGATGTACTGATAGCTGTCCCTCCCACCTTCCAAGAAGAAAAGTGCAAATTTGGTGACCAGAGATGACTCCAATGAATCCTGCTATGAACACCATTAGGGATTAGGGTGGACAACGACTCAGCATTATAATGGGGGGGGTGCAGCTGGTAGCACGGTGACAGTCCCCTGGGGTTCTGATGTTCTTCAAAGTGGGTCTGTACCAAAATTCCTTACAGGGACACAGGAGATGTCCCCCTGCTTCTGACATCTAGATTCGGACTTGCCTTTCTAGTTGGAAGCAAGACCTAGAAGCGATGGAAGAGATTTGGCACACTCCTCTCGGGGACTAGTCTTATTCTCAATAGAACTGCAAACAGGTGCTATTTGCTCCTATAGAACAAATGATAAAAAGGCCCACACCACATGTTCATAGCAGTTGTCTCTGGGGTTATGGAGCGATCTTGTTTTATTCTTGGTGCTTTCATTTTCCCCAAAATTCTATAATAGATACAAATTCCTTTCATAATTCACTCTCCTCTCCCCTGCAAGGACATTATTTAAAAAGGTAAACTGGCTGGCTAATATAAACTCCTAATGTATACACCCAAGTCTACGTAATTAGAGGTGTCACATAAAAGCACAGACTCTGGGACCAGGCTTCCTGGGTTCACAGCTCACTTCTGCTTCCTATTTAGCTGTTGTGACCTTTGGCAAATGCCTTAACCTTTCCTTCAGTTTCCTTTTCCATAACACAGAATAATAATATCTTCCTTAAAAGGTTGTTGCAAGGTTTAAATGAATTAGTACACAAGACCTCAGAAGAGCATAGACATGTAACAGTGACATAGTTGCTATCGCTAATTTGCTATTAACAATTACACATTTGCTTTTCTACTTCTTGCAGCAATATTGCCATTGCTCAAGGTACTTTTGAGCCACCTTCAGGGAACATTCTTTCCAGAGTATTAAACGCATTACCCTGAATCATCTCAAAGTGTATAAATTCTCTTCCTCTGAAGGTATGCTAACTCTTGGGAGCAGTCAGGCAGCCAGGGGTGCCAAATAAGGTGTACCTCTAAAGCCGAAAGCTTGATGTTTTGCATTGTTATCTACGGCTTGTGAAGAATTCCATAAAACACACGTGCACACGCACCCAGACGGGTCAGCACCATCCAGCCTGGATCAATCCCTGGGAAACTAATAGGCTCTGCCTGTGCTGGAAGGAGATTGAAAAATAAGTCTTAATTATGAAACTCCTTCATTCGATTGATCCAGAAGGCTTTACGGATTGGTGTACAACCAAAGGGCAAATTTCATAAAAGGCTGATTTACATTTAAATCCTAATCTTCTTTCTTCCTCCAAGTTTGCTGATGCTAAGTTTTAAGTATGAAAAGTCATTGTTTTCATACAAAGATCCCCAAATATTATCAGTTGTCATTTTGGCATTAAATAGGGTTGCGACATGACAATTATAACATTAGCATTTTAAAAAGCATAACATCATTGTTCTTCTGTAAATTGTTGCAAGCTCACATTACCCTACACAGAATCTTTTTTAAAAAAAATTAATGGGGCACTGGCATGGAAACCAGTTGGGGCTAGATAAAAAGAATGGCGGCCCCTCCTTTTGCTTGGGGTCCTGATGGTCTCGGGCCCGCCCCGTTATTACCCTGTACAACAAGCTGCGATGGTTTGCCTTGCTGTGCACATAAAAGTGAAGAAAATATGCACTGAAAAAATCTTCCCAAGATACAAAGGGTTTTGATAAAATTGAACTGGGTTCTTGCAAAATAAAAGAATCCTCCGTGATCCTAATTCTCCCCCCTCCTTATTTTTTTTTTTTAAAAAGGCTTATTGCTCGACCATCAGCAGGGAATATTGTGTTCCATATAAATGACTTTGCAAAGAAATTTAAGTATAGTTCTTTATGTCTCCAAACGTTTTAATCTTTCTAGTGGGAATGCGTGAGTGTGTGTGTGCGTGTGTGTGTGTGTGTGCGCACGTTACTGAGAACTCAGGGGCATTCTACCTCCAAGCTACATCTCCAGCTCTATTCTATTTTGAAACAGGGTCTTGCTAAGTTACTGCATGCTGGCCTCCAACCTTTGATCCTCCTGTCTCTGCCTCCCAAGTACTAGGATTACAGGCCTGTGCCACCATACCTGGCTAAGACTTTCTTTTTTAAAAACAAAGATTAATATCTAAATCAGAAAATCACTTTAAAAATTTAAAAAGATAAAAGCCTAGCATGGTTACTAACAGATGAGGGCTCAATCGAAGGGAACTAACTATAATTCTTCTAATCAAGTGGGCTGCTTCATGTGGACTGTTCCTATGCTAAACAGCCCCAAACATGGTTCACTGGTAGTCTAACTCTAAGTCTCTTTAGCTTCTCTCCTGTTGTTGCCAGGGTATTTGCCTCCAACCGCTTCCTGGTGTTAATTTGCTGTGGGCTGGAGAAACACATAATCATGGCCCACTGATGTAGTCAGAATTTGGGGGGCACAACTGAGGTGTCTCCTAGGACTCAGCGATGTCCTCCCAGATGTAGGGGGAAAGGGACACATATGCTGTTGGTGGGATTGTAGATTAGTACAACTACTATGGAGAGCAGTATGGAGGTTCCTCAAAAGTCTAGGCATGGAACCACCATATGATCCGGATATACCACTCCTTGGTATTTATCCCAAAGAATTAAGAGCCGACATACCAGAGTGATGCGTGCCTACCCATGTTTATAGCAGCACAATTCACAAGAGCCAAGTTATAGAACCAGACCAGGTGTCCATCGACAGACGAATGGATGAAGAAAATGTGGCTTATACACACAATGGAGTTTTATTCGTTAATAAAGAACAAAATTATGTCATTGCAGGAAAATAGATGGAACCGGAGACCATTTTGTTAGGCAAAATAAGCCAGACTAGGAGAGTTGAGGGTCATGTGTTTTCTCTCATATGTGGAAGCTAGAGAGGAAAAAAGGGGGAAAGGAGGGTGGGGGATAACATGAACATAAAGGGAGACCAGGAGAGGAGAGGAAGGGAACCAGGGGAGGGAGGAGGGGAGAGAAAGAAGAGGCACCAGGGAATGAAATTGACCAAATTATGTTATGTGACTGCATGAATATGTCACAAAGAGCCCCACTATTATACGTAATTATAATACACCAAAAAAGAGAAAAAAAGTAAAAGAAATGTCCTCCCAGAATTAAACTTCAAAATCAACACATAAGAGGCAGAATAATCCAACAGATACAATAGCTCTCACACCACGAGGTTTCTATTGCAGCTCAGTCTGAATGCATTAGTATTAGTGAGGGTGTTTTAGTGAGAGGGAGGAGTTTGCTTAGCAACAAAACACAGAGATGAATCAGAGTGGCAGACATAGGCAGTGCCCAAGTCATGTCCAGGGAAACTGTGACAAATGGACTTTCACCTCCTAGATGCCATCAGCAAGATCTACCTAAGAAAAACTGACACGGGGAGATGCAGCCTGGAGGTTTTGGATACTAAGTGCACGTGGGGTAGAGATTGCCTGCTACAGTGCCATTCATGCCTTTGTTAACTCAGGATTGACTGGACACCATTCTAGCCTAGACCCCCCCTCCTTCCTTTAACCCTCACATCACTGCACTGCGTGAGTTGTGGCCGGCTTCCTGGGGAGACTCCCTACAGCAGTAAGAACAGTGGCTAGGCCACACACTGAGTGACAGGACTGTTTCCTGCCAGCTCCTACGTGGACGTCATGCTACGTGTCGATCTCCTGAGCTTGGTTAAGATGCGTGTGGTCGTGCGTGCTGAACACACTAGCGTGTGTCAGATGACATCATAGAAGCCTGAAAGCCTGAGTGTGGGCCATGATCAGGTCATCCACCCAGGTGGCAGGCTCCCCTTTGCGACTTCTCTTGGTGTTCCTTCTGTTACTGAATGACGACCTGTGACACAGAGATATGGAACAGGATCTGGGTTCTGTACCCTAAGCAGATTACTTAATCTCTTTGAGCCTTTTTCCTTATCCATGAAACTGGTTGGTAGAGACATCAGTTTTGTTTTGTCTCAGTATCTAAACAGAAGCAGCACATCACAAGAACTGTTTTTAAAAAAAAGCCCTGCCCACCCCACCCAGTTCCACACCCTCCCATCCTGACTTATTTGCCCCAAGGGGTAAGTACAACAGTATTCACAAGCCTTGGTTGTCTATGGAAACCTGAAAGTGCTCGTAGGCACAGCCCTTCTGCAGGGCTGCACACTCCTCTCAGATTTGAAAATTGCCTTCTTAGCAAGCTGTCTCTTAGCAGATGTAGGTACAGCTCTAAGCAAGCCACGTTAGTCCCCACCCCTACGGAATAATTCTATTTCCTTCAAAACAACCACAGCGACATCTCCCCACTCCTTAGCCAACACAAAGACATCGTGTTCTTCAAGGCTCCGCCGCCTGAGACCAGCTTGTTAATAACCAAATTATTCCAGGTCCTAGTGTTCTCTCATTTATGACATAAACATCCTTTTAAAAGAGACAAATCAGGTGGTGTTTGGAGATTGCATCCGCCATCTTTATTACACTTCAAAAGAACAACTCGAGACACATACAGAGTGGATCTGCAAGTCGGTGTTTTTTGACCCAGTTAAATTTTTATTCAGTGAAAAAAGTTGACATCGAGACAAAAATTATCTTAAAGTTGTGCAACAATATAGTAAAATCTTCAGCATAAATCAGTGACTTGGAAACGTACCAAGGCAATTGAAATTATAAATACCTAATTTCGTTTTGGAGAGAAACGAGTATACAGTGTCTCACTTTAAATAAGAGCAGAATAGGCCTTTATTTTTGCTGCAAATACTTTTGACTTTGCTTAAAGTTTCTAATAATTCTTAACAAGAGTCTTTAAATGAGAAGTGACATGGAATACTTGAGAAAAATGTCCTGCCTTAGCATTCACCCTTATTCCAATTTAACATGAAACTAATACCATTCTTGGGTTATTACTTGGTGCTGACCATTTAATTCATGATATGGCTGCTCAAAATTAGTGGGCAGAAACATACATACGACCTCTCCTCCCTCAACCCATGCTCAGCGGCGGTATTCCTTCTGAAAACGTACTTCTTACCCGTGGACCCAACTATTCCACATCTCAGTCTTGCATAGAAAGTAGTCCATATAAACTTAATGCACTGGCTTTTATCACACAAAAATTGTACCTGAAAGGCAGCACACACTCCAGTTAAGAAAACTAACATAATAGGAATGTCAAGACACAATCCCAACACAAGTGAAGGTTCTGCAGAGTTTTGGAGTCAATCCCTCAAGCCACTATGGGGGTGGTATTCATGCTTATATCTCTGGGTCTCTTCGAGGGACTCCCCTGCCCAAGCTCTCTGCTGAAGGATGAGAATTCTCAGGAGTTTACCACCACCCCCTTAGTGGGAAAGGGAACAACCGAACCTGACAGGTGGGGGTTTGGCCCTTAAGGACATACTGGAAGCAATCTTATCAGATGCAGGGACCCCTGGGTGGGCATCTGGAGGCAGGATTCTCGAAGGAGAAGTGGGTGCTTCTATAGGAGGCTCACCACACCACTGCTCTGCCCAGCTCCCCCCAAATGCCCAATGCTTTCAAAAGGGTCATATCCATGCAGCTGTGTGTCCCCCACAAATATTCCTAGTGACACTACCAGAGATGGAACCCCGGAAACCACTCTTCCAAAGGTCAGAGGATTCAACCAGTTACCCAGCAGCATAGCTGTAGACCCAGCAGCAGTGCCGCTGGCAGGTACTGGAACTCCCTCTCTGTCTGGAAACAGGTCTGCTCAGACACAGCCTCGCCCCCGAGTGCCAGGGAAGCCTGTCATTTCATCCGCCGGACCCACGTCTCATGAGACTCAAGGGATGATCAACACGGAAAGGAGCAAAAAATCAGCTTCCAGAGACAACTCACGCCCTACCCCATCCCCACCGGGGTTCAGTAGTCCGCTACGGTCCACAGGGGTATGAGCGTTGACACCCCCAAAGTACTCAGGAGAGAATAAATCTTCTCCCTGTACAGTGGGAGCCTTGGAGGAGGAATTGCCAATACAATACAAGAGCCCCTTCTTCGCTAGCAACCGGGGGTCCCAGCGGTCACAGTGACGAGTTACCCGGTCCCTTCCAAGGCCGCCAATTCCTATCGTCACTCCACTCTTGCAGACGGCACAGACACGTCAAAACCCCCACAAAGCTATGCAGGGAGAAACAGGAGTGCGTGCTTTAAAAGTTCATAAAAATATACAATTTACACATAGCTGCATCTATCTAGCTCAGTCTTCAGGACCTTAGCTCCTCTGTTTATATAAAATACTCTAGCCCTAAAAGGCTGCTTGTTTTCAAACAGCACAGTGGCGTCTTCCAAGGAGAAAGGAGATGGCTAGTCTCTACAGTACTGTGCAGGAGGCACTGGGAGGCACTGGTTACTGGAGCGGGGTGCTCTAAAGTATCTCACACTGCCACCTGGAGACATACTCTCCGCAAAAGGCTCGCCTATGGAATAATCGAAAATAAGAGCTCCGAGCCTTTCACAGCAACGTTCACAAATGCCACCAAAAAGTCGGCAGAAAAAGAAAACATACTTTCTAGTGCTTTGATTCAACGACTTGCCTCCCACCAGACTGTTGATCTTTCAGCTACGTAAAGAGTTTATTAAAGCGGAGGTGGTAGGGCTTGGAGGAGCGAACAAAGCTCCAAAGCAGGACAAGATCAAGCCAAAGACATAACAGTCTGGGAAAAAAATCAAAAAGGGGAAAAGAAGAAAGTCAGCTGGAAGAAGGCTCATCATCGCCACCGCTCGGTAACATGAGCTGCAGCCCTACCCACATGGCAGATTAAGCATCTACAGGTCAAAATACTCCTTGTCTAAAATATAAATAAGAATTTAAAAAAAAACTATAAAGTTTAATTGGCTCTTTGTTTTCCAAACAATCCCTAGGTAGAATAAAAGTATCTTACCACCCAAGAATGATATTTTTGGTTAAAAGAAACCAAACACTTGTGAGAGGGTGGGGCGTTGCTCTGAAGGGAGATGGGGCTTTACAAAGCTTGCATATAGAGGATGCATATTCAGAGGCATGACTTTGGATATTTCCAGAGCTCGCTGCTTCTCAGCTGGGAGGAAATTCCCGGTAAGGTTGTTCATACAGTACAAGTCACAATAATGCCAGACAGCAGTGCCTACAACAAGGAGTCTAAAGGTTGGGCAATAGTCCACAGTGGATTTCATGTAACTTTCAAATGACAATACTTGAATACAGGGGTAGAATTTTAATGGCAGAAGGGAAAAAGCACAGATTGTTTTACTGTCTTATTTTTGGCAGTGCTGGGGACTGAACCCAGGGCCTCATGCATGCTAGGCAAATGCTCTACCACTGAGCTACACCCCCAGCTCCTACAGCTTGTTTTATAGAGAGAATAAATGAACAAACTCCAGTGTTGTTGCTGTGGATTAGATGGGTGATTAAATGTTTAGAGTGTGTGTATAGCACTTTTCTGTAGATTGGGTAAGGGCAGGGTTGAGGAAGGTGGATGGAAAGAGAGAGAGAGAGAGAGAGAGAGAGAGAAAAGAAGAAAGGAGGAGACAGGGAGGGGTTAGAGAGAAGAGGGAGAGAGGGAGAAGAGAGGGAGAAGGAAAGGAGAGAGAGAAGAGAGGAGAAAGAGTGGAGAGTGGAGAGTGGAGAGAGGAAAGCAGAGAACAGGGAGTGGAGAGAGAAGGCACTGACCCAATTCAAAATGACTGCATATATCAGTGTTTTTTTTAAGGACAATCCAGTGACCACCTCAACCCAAATATAAAATTTTACATTTGGGTCTCTTTGGTGGTAAGTAAAAACAACAACAACAACAAAAATTGAAAATGGAGAAACCACATACTATATTTGCCAGTGTATCTATCACGGCACAGATCTAGAACTCTCTCCCATAACCAGAGTACTTTTTTACAATGATGATGACCCCAGTGTATGAGAAAGCTTTCAAAGCTACACCTTGTTGAGAGGCTTATCCAGTGAAATCCCATTGGTTAATCCGGGAGAGGGAGCCGTGGCTTGCGAGGACTCCCTAGCTACAGCTGTTCAACTGAAATCCAGCAACGACTCAGAGTTCTCTTCTGCCAAAGACCTTGACATGACACAGAGTGAGTAAAAAATGGATTGCTTCTGGAATGGCAGCGAAATCTTCTGCTCCCCACCCCCACCCTCATGGGTGAGGGGCTCATAACATGTGGGGTCAGATGACCACTAAAGCCTGGCCTTATACAGAGTCCCAATAAATTAAAAAAATTACACAAAAGAACCTTCCCCCATAAGACACCTGAACACTTCCATATAAACTAACTCCAAACAAAATGTAAAATTTGAACTCACTTTCAAGGAGAAGGGATTCCACCCATTACTCTCTCTTGAAGTTTTTATTAAATACATTTCTGTCTTAGAAAAATAAAAAGAACGGCCAATTTATTGAACTGAAATGATCTCACAGACTTAAAAGCATGCCCAGCAAGCACAGACCTGCAAGACTACATTAATGTCAAATCAAAGCAATTTGGTTACTAAAGTCAACCTGGCTTGAAGTTCACAGTTGATCACTACAAAGTTTATTCATTCCTTTCCTTCCTTTTTTTTTTTTTCTGTTTTTGGCCCATATAAAAATAACATATTGCAACTCAAAGTGCATCTTTTAAAATAAACCATCAGCTATCTTTATCAAATAAAATATTTACACCATTTGGTTTCTAGTGAGGAAAGCTCTTTCAGGCTATCACCATGGGGACGTCGTCTGAAAATCCAGTTATCATGGGAGCGTCTTCGTCGTCCTCCCCTGAAGACAAAACAGTCAGTCTTTGTGAGTTCCACAACATACATTCTTTACCTCGTGCCCCACCACTCTGCCCCACCCACCCTACCAATGCCCCTTAAAACACATCACAACCGGCCAGGGATAGTCATCAGTCCTGCTCAGCCTCCCTCTGCCACTCTCCTCCCCGTCAATAGGTGACCAAGCTTATTTTAATGGTAGCTTGAACTTAGCCAAATTAATGAAGTAAAACTTGTAGAGAGAAGAATCTCATTTAACTAAGTGGTTTGGATTCCCCAATTTGAGTCATCTACACCCTGCATTAGCACTGAAATTCACTGCCTGCTCTCAGAAGAAGGAGGGGGGTAAGAATTTTGAGCACAGCTTCCCAAACTAATAGTTGTCCCCTTAAAGCTCTGGTATGATCCAGTGCAGCTAAGTGCTAATCTGCATTCAATAGTGATTACGCTGTGACAGGTGGACGCCTTTTAGTAGCAGGAAGCAAAGAAGCCACTCATTCCTGCAAGGCAGAGCAGATGCTTGCTGATTAAGCAAGGAGAGACACGCGGAGGCATGGGAGCAGGGCTAACATTACATCATCAGTGAGTCCAGATACATCAATGTCTGTATAAACACGTAATTATAACTAGTTTACAGAAAAAGTAAATATGCAAACTCATGTTTAGCAGTCTGAGTTTGGGGAAGCCTCTAACATACCCACTTGATCATACTAACTAACTGGTCTACTGACTCGCAATGTTTGGGAATTGCAGCGTGCAAAGATTTCTAAAAGGGATAAAAGGACCCCCCCCCATATGTGTTATCCATACATGAAGTAAAAATGGCTGGTGAGGCTGCACTAGCAAACGAAGGAGAAGCAGCCGGATGGAAGGGCTCCTCCGGCTAGAAGCCGCCCGGGGGTGATATTTTGTGTCTCCGCCAGGACCTCCAGTCAAAGCACAGCTCAATTCAAAACGACTGAGAAGGAGCAGACAGGGCTCAAATGGACATCCTGGAGACGCTTCCCCTACTGGGAGAGTCCTCAAAGCCTGGAGCCTATCTACCCTTCCTGTACAAGCAAGCTCCTACCCTTTCTTCCCTATTTCAGACCCAAACTGCACTACTAACAAGGATGTGGTATTTTAATTTAGGAGCAAGTTACAAGCCGAGGGCTCCGAATGGTTTAACCTCAAGCAGCGGACTCCCAACTTAGCAACTAACTCCTCTCAGGTCAAAAGAGGAGCTGAAGGCAGGTGCCTCCTAATGGGGTCACTGGCTTTGCAGGGTGGTCCACCCTGCATGGAAGAGCCGACCTCCCTGTCACTCACCCAGGTCGTCCCCCGAGGAGAAGATTGCCGAGCCCAGCCGGGAACTGTAGTGACTGTTGGCGAAAGCTGTGAAGCTGCTCTGGAGTCTGCGATGCTTCAGGTACAGGATGGCAAAGCCGACTCCCAGGCTCAGCAGGATCAGGAACAAGATGGGGACCACCACGGCAGCCACGTCGGTAGACCTGGCAGCCTGAATCTCAGATGTGTCTGCGCCTGCAGAGGCCAGATGCCCACCAGTGAGCGTCCGGCCCGAGGGACCAGGCAACCCCTCAAGGCCCCAGCCGCCACCGATGCCAGGTGTTCACAATAGCTACCTGAACCACCTGTCTGCGTGACACTTCCTGCTTGAGTGTGATGTTGAAGGCTTTCTGACTACCTGCCCTGCGCCCGCCCGGCAGACTGTGGTCTGGCGCGTGCAAATACGGTAATTACATTAGAAGCCTAATCACTGCCTTGTTGTTACTGAGATAATCTCTTGGAAGGGAGACCTTTGTTGGGGTATCAACATTGATTTCATTAGCATTATTACTTAAGACCACTTGCTTGCCTTACATAAGAGGATGTGAAATCAGACCACTAATTAACGAGATTGCAATTATTTCCCCCTACTTGGCACCAAAGTCACTCTGAACTTCAATTACCTGAAGCTCCATTAAGTGATACAAACGAGATTCCTCGACTACAATACTGACTTAACAGCTCATCAAGTTTTACGAGTTTTTTTACTTAAATAAAAAAGAGAGAGAAATAACCTTTCTGGTATACATTTAACATTTTTTAAAGCCCTCCATGAAGCCATTAATGTGTTTATAACCTAACAAAGATGCTGTCTTCCCGGGGTCTTAAAACGCAGACTTGGGAATGGTTTACTGATAGATTTGTGCCACTGGGGCTCTGGGGCAAAGCCATCCCCCACCTCGCACCCCACTGGGGTAGAGGCCATGGTCTTGAAAGAGTAGATTATTCATGTTAAAAATCCTGGGGTCGGGTGGGGTAAGGGGCAAGTCTGAACTTGAGGAAAAAAAATGGAGTGTCAAGAGTCTGTTTTTAGCATAGGAAGCATGTGGACTTTCCTGGGTCTGGGTCTCCATACGCTTGGGGCTGTTCCCTGGTATAGGAGGAGGTGGTCAGGCAAGGGTTCTGCCTCAGCCATGCAACCGGCAGGGTAACTCAGAGAGACGGCCAGAGAGCAGCCATTCCCTGTGTGCCAAATCTAGCCATTTAATATTCATGTCTGCATTTAAATTTCTTTTCTTATTTCCTGGCCAGAAAAAAACTCTAGCAAAATCTTCTTGACTATGCCCCAGCCCATCCCAGCTGTGCAGAGGTAAAGAAAGGGCTGCGCTCGGCTGCAGTGGTGGACGTGGTGGGGGTGAGGGAGGGAGCTCCTGGCAACTTTGGTCTCATAAAGCCAGTCCGCAGGGTCCTCATAGTGGGTTTTGCCCAAAGTCTATTTCATAGGCTGTTAACCAGTTTTGCTTAAAGACAGGGCACTATTAAGGAAATACTAGGTTAACAAGAGTTTTACTG
The DNA here is from genome assembly GCA_004027185.1 of Glis glis. NCBI lineage: Eukaryota > Metazoa > Chordata > Mammalia > Rodentia > Gliridae > Glis > Glis glis. The sequence goes on from PVJS01002025.1 coordinate 12,910, forward strand.
TCTGTATTTTTCTTTTTTGCAGTACTGGGGATCAAACCCAGGGGTATTCTACCTCCGAGCTACACTTCCAGCCCTATTTTTATTCTTTATTTTGAAACAGGGTCTCACTAAGTTGTGGAGGGCCTCACTAAGTAGCTGAGGCTGGCCGCGAACCCAGATCCTCCTGTCTCAGCCTCCCCAGTACTGGGATTACAAGCGTGTGCGACCAAGCCCGACTTGCTGTCTGTTTTTCGTTGGGCCTTTTAGAGCCTCCAATATGCCATGATTCACCAAAAGGAGGTGGGAGAAAATGTTCCCTCCTTGAGGAGGATTAGGATTCCGCAAGATAGCACCCGGGGAGTATTATGTGTTAGAACATCTAACAACTTAATACAAGATTTTGGCTTGAGCCCTGGTTACTTCTTGGCTGGGAATAGATGTAAGTAAAAAGACCAGAGGCAAGATGTTTTGTGAAATCCTGGCCAAGCTACTACAGTGTGAGCAGCTTTCCATGTGAACCACTAGTGTGGCCCGACTGGTATCTTTGTCCCTAAGACAGAGATTTTGGGCAAAATTCGGATCCTGATCTGAGGCTGACAGCTAAGATGATGGGGAGGGTATACAGTCAGTGTCTCCATGGTGAGGAATTGAGCTGCTGGAATTGGCTTGCAGAATCACAGGGTGTGTTAGACTGTTATGGGCTCTGAGAAGTGGTACAAAAACACACAACAAAACTCTCGTTAACTTAGTGTTTCTCAAATAGAACCTCTTTGTGTGTGTGTGTGTGTGTGTGTGCGTGTGTGTGTGTGTGTGTGCTACTGGGGATTGAACCCAGGGGCATTCTACCTCTGAGCTATACCCCCAGCCCTATTTTATTTTTTATTTTGAAACAGGGCCTCACTAAGTTCCTGAAGCTGGCCTCGAACCTGCAATCTTCCTGTCTTAGCCTCCCAAATACTGGGATTACAAGCATGTACTGCCACACCAGGCTAGAACTTCCTTTTATAATAAAACCTTCCCTCCCTTTTTTTTTTTTGTACTTTATAGTCACAATATGGTCACCCTATAAACTCAGCTTCTCATTCCATACCTGGTTCAGGAAGTATTGAGGACCTAAATCTATACCTGATTAAACAGATACATAAATGGTTTCCTTTTGAGCTGTGAGAATATTTTAAATGTGTTTTAGAAAGACACATTCATCGGACCACATTCATTCCTGCTATTTCCCCAGAAGGGAAGACAGGCGCTGGCAGCCGAATGACTTACCAGACCCCAGCTCATCGTACAGCAAGACTGCAGGCTCCCCACAGATCTGGCTGCCAAAAAGGCATCGTGCTTGGACAGTGAAAGTATAATTGTGGCCCATCTTCAGGTTTGAAATTTTAAAGAAATTGTCGGTTGTATTCCCAAGGTAAGCTGTGAGATTCATGACGCTATCAAACATGTGGATCTCATAACCCTGAAATCAAAGACACACACATTAGATTGCTCAGGACGGTGAATAAGGAATCTGACAGTTTCTATTACTGGCTCCCATCCCAGCATCTCAAATAACTACCACATCCTCCTAAGAGCTACGGATTGGAAGTGAAAAGCATGGTCCAAGGAAACACACCTCTGAGTTCTGATCGGCCGTCGCGTGTCTCAAGCTATATGAAATGCCACGAAGGACCTGGATCCTTCTGCAACAGTGTGCAGTATGGAATCTGACCAATAATAAGTCACAGTCACAGTGGCCTCCAGCAACAGGGTAAGATGAGGAAACTCGCATCAGGAAAGTCAGCCAGTTTCTCCCGTACATGCTATGTAGGGAGGCCACTGCTGCTTGCTGCCTGTCTCTGGCTGTCTAGCTCTTCCTAAGCTGACCCCAGCTCCGACCGACCTGACCTTGATAGAAGCACTCCAGCAGGTACAGGCTGTCTCAGAAGAATCCTGTGCTGGGAAGCTGCCCTGTGACTACTGCTGCTCTCCAAGCATTCTGGCATCAAAGCTACCAACACCCACCTCTGACCCCTCAAGAAAGATCCCATCCTTTGTCTCTATCCTCATCCTGGGCCCACTGCAGAAATATGGTCTCTTGGCTCCCATTCCGCTGACCTGTCTAGTCTCCTAACTCCGAGCTGGGGAGGGGAGAAGGGCGTGCTATGCAGGTGCCAGGACACTCCACTAGGCATGGCATGCTGAGCTGTAACCCTAGCCTAGGAGCTGGGCTGCTGCCGGGATCCGGCAGGAATCTCCCGTGGCAACTGGCTGCCCAGCGGGCTTCTCGATACCTGCCTGGCATCTCATCCCTGTATTCCTTTATATAAACTAGTGATTATTATTGACTCGCCAATACCTATTCAGCATAGAACATTTATAAAATACATAAAAGTATAAATAATTTAAATTACACAAACATCAGCCACCTATAATTTATTTCAACAATCCTTTTCTGTTGGGCATTTAGGTTGTTTCTCTTTCTTACCACAAAGATAATGTTCACAAATTTTTATTGCTTCCTTAAGAGTAAAATCCTAGAAAAATTGCTGGATCAAGAAGCGTGAACACTTTCAATGTTTTTGGTACATATTACCAAAGAAGCTTCCGGAAGGTTGAACCAGTTCATATTCTCAGAGCGAGTAGCTCCCCAGTGACTGCACACACTGGTGATCCTCGTCCCCCAAATCTTTGCCGATTTAATGTGGCAGTGCCACAGCTCTGTTGTTTGGATTCTCTTGGCTCACTGCTGCTGAAATGGTTTATTTTGTTAACCTGTACCTTTTTTCAAAACTGGAATATTTCTGTTTTGAATTGATTCACATGTATCCTTTCTATTTAAGGGTATTAACCACTTGCATGTCATAGCTGGGCGGGATGTAAGAATTCTCACAGTGATGAGGATTTCCAAATTTTAGTTGAGCCTTGCTTGTGGTATTGCACTGTGACTGCTGAGAACCCTGGGGCCCTCTGCCTCCACTGTGCCTCCACGGAAGCACAGCTGAGTCCTCAAGTCCCCATTGAGCTCAAGCTCTGTCGTCAATGGGCCCAACCAGCTTCCCTCAAGAATGTGTCCGCCACTGGGTGGGCTCTCCCAGGTCTCAGGCCCCTTCCCCTAGCTCCCACTGTGGATACGGCATTGGCCTGCCAATAGAAAAACAACAGAAAGCAAAGGTGTTTCTCCTAAGTCAACAGAGTATCTTCAAGTATTTCCTGCTCCCTCTAGTTCCTCTGGAAAGGAAGTGATGAGGGGCCAGGTTGACAGTGTGGCCACAGTCTCGAGGGTGTGGGAAGGTGGGGCTCGGGGTTCCCATGCTGCTCCCCAGCCCAGCTTAGGGAGCTCAGCGAGGGCTCCAGCCCATTTCCCTTGCTTCCAGGGAAGACGAGTGCAGGACTGAAAAGTGCTTAGTGCAAAGATTCTCATCTTTAATGGGCAGTATAAACATTTCGCTAATTAGCAATCCCACAGAAAATGGTCCTTTAATTCTCAAGTTCACTTCCTTGCCCTATTCTTTCTTCCTTTCTTTTTATTTTTACACTATCTACGCCAGCATGCTGTTAATGAGCTCATCGCTAAAATAGCACTTCGATTAGATTTCCAAAGTCATCGAGAATGAAGGAGGAACTTACCCTACTTTCGTTAAAATGCTTTTCCTTTAAAGCTAGACTTTTCCAAAATAGAAGGACGTGATCGTTTTCAGTTATGATTTTTAAGGCATCAGGTGCTGATAACGAAACTGAAAATTAAGGAGGAGATAGGATGTAGTTAATGTAGATACAGCTAAACCTCCACTTTCCTGTCTGTCAAAGAGAGAGCAAATAGTGGCCGCCTCAGAGGCCTGGGATAGGGAAGAAATGAAACACATACATAGTTTAGTATAGTGCCTAGCGCATGGTAGATACCCTTTAACTGGCATCTCATTTGTTGTGGATATAACAATTTTAGCCAAGAAATTTGGCCAATATCTAATTTAATAGCCAGTGGACCCAAGGACAGGTAAAAACAGATGTGGCAGGGAGTGGCCAGAAAGGAATGGCATAAGGGACTCTGCCTAAACACATGGCCCAGGAATGACAGTCCGAGAGGACTCGGACCCATCGCTCACGCCACATTACTGAAACTCCTGATGCTGTCTGCTGCTGCCCAAGTAACAGAGCTTACTACCTGCTTTCTGAACTTGAGACAGACTGCCCTTTAATATGCTGCCCAGGTAACAGTCTCCCACCATGTCTATATGACAGACTGCCACCGTGAGCCACTGTGACTCCAGTCCAGGTCTTCAGAGGCAATGCCCGGCCTGAGTGGCAAATATTTAGTCATATTTCCTAACTCTCATGGTCATTCCTCTTCCTCTTCCCTAGGAAAGTCAAAATAAGCTAGGGGAGAAGAGAGGAGAAAAAAAGAAAAAAGAAAAAAAAACCTTAGAGAGCCACTCCCCAGTCCCGGTGCCTTGGCCACCATGCTGTGGCCCCGCGGGAACCCCAGCCCCGCACACCTCTGTAGCAGTGGGGATCTGAGGTCAGTGTTCACCTGTCCTGCACACTTCCTAACGGGGAGTCTGCGTCCAGAGGTCTAGCACGCTGTGGACACTACAGTGCTGGGAGGCCGCTGACCTGTCTCCCTCTCACCTGTGGTGATTTTTATACTGGAATCTTTGCTCATATTCCCCAGCTGGACGATGATGTGGTATTTCCCTCCGGGTTCCAACTTGTTAAGGGTGTACTCTACCGTACTGTTGCGGGATTTTACTTTGTAGCTCCTGTCCGTCTTTCTTATCAGATCTTTAACTGCAATTGCATAGAACTAGGACCAAAAAAAAGAATGAGTGGTCATGAGAAACTTGGCATTTTTTACTCTTTATATTCAATGGTAGATGATGTAACATATGTAAGGTCATCCCTCGGTATCTGCAGGGGACTGCTTCCAGGACCCCTTTTGGATACCAAGTCTCTTATATAAAATGGAGTAGTATTTGCATATATCTACACACATCCTCCTATATAAATCTTCTATAGATTACTTATAACAGCTAACATAATATAAACACTCTGTAAATAGTTGATATACTGTATTAGGGAATAAAGACAAGAAAAATGTCTGTACATGTTCAGTACGGATGCAGTTCTTTTTTTGAATATTTTTGATCTGCAGTTGGTTGAATCTGCAATAGTGGGAACCACAGGTACGGAAGGCTGACAGTATAGCAGAGGCCATGACCCCAACAACATTCTGTGCCCCAAAGTCTGACTCTATTCTTTGGAAGCCTTTGGGCAGCCAGGGTCAGGGTTATAAAGGGAATGCACTTGCGGAATTGCACATAGAATTACCAATCAGATTAAAAACCAAAAAACATCATTAGGGAAAGTCACACTGTAGCATCGGCTGCTAGGTTAGGACAAGCAAGATATCCAAAGTCAGTACTCAACTTCTGTACCAAGCTGTTGGTGGTGGAAAGAATGAACAAATGTGTTCAATCCTAGCTCTACTGGACAAAAAGCTCTACTAAACTCTCTTCAGGTTGCTTTTTACATATGGGGGGGGGGGACAAGAGAAAAAGATAAGGATGTGTAATAAGCACAAGAAACTCAATCATCAAGAAGAAGCTGAGAGTCCAGCAGAGTCTCAGCAACTAAGCATTTTAAAACTGACCGCCCCTGGGCAGGAGGGGAGCAGAAGGGGGCAGCAGAAGAGCAGCCTGGAGCAAGGGAACGTGGGAAATGTTTCCTAGGATCCACGCCCCTTCCGTAGCAGGGGTCAGCAAATTTTCTGAAAAGGTCTAGGCAGTAAATACTTAGGCTTTGAGAGCTACAGTCTCCACCAGGACTACTGAACTGTGCTGTTGATAGTGTGAAAGCAGACACAGATAATATGTAAACAGATGGGTGTGGTTTGGTTCCAATAAAACTTTATTTAAAAAACCAACACAATGGACTAGATTTGGCCTGAGGCCTTTGTTTGCTGACCTCTGTTTCAGAGGGTCAAGGAAAGGGATATGAGGAACCAGGATAAACCAATATGGCAGCTGGAAATAACAGAGGCATGCCGACTAAAAAGAGGTTCCTATAAGGATACTATTAAGACGAAAATGGGGGAGAGACCTGCTGAGGCCGAACACTAGGCCTGTGTTTCCTGCCCTGTTTCTGGATCCCCTTTTTGTCCCACCCAAAGCATGCTAAGAATAAGCAAGGCTGCAGGCTGCCCAGCCCGCTCACCAAGTCCTGATCAGGAGAGTCGTACGGCGATTCCCACTTGATAACAGCTGAGGTTTTGTCTGTATGAACCACATGCAGGTGTCGGGGTGGAAGCCTGCTATCTGGGATCATCTTCACTACGACGTAGTCAGAGGACGGCCCTTGGTAAGGCACCAACACACGGACCTAGGGCCCAAGCACACACATAGGAAAAAAATACCATCGATCTTCACTGGGCTTTCAATAAAACAGCGACACACAGGATTGAAATTCAACTGGCACAAAAGATACAAAGCATAAAAGAGTTCTTCGCCTACCCCAGACTACTTGCCACTGGCCAGTTTCTGGAGCTTCCTTCCAGAGTGTTCTATGCATATATAAGCACAGATGTGTATGTGCATATAAATCACACACACACACACACACATATATATATATGCGTGTGTGTACACCTATGTGTGTATGCATAGCCTACCTTTCTTAAATATTTTTTACACAACCGAGAAAACAGTGCACATATTATACTCTTAATACAGCTTAGCAATTGTTCCGTATCAATACATTTAGAGTTGTCTTTCTTTTGGCTGGTTGCCCTGAATTCCATTCCATGGATAAGCCTTCAGGTTTTTATAACCAGTCCTTTCTTGATGCACACATAAGTTGTTTCTAATCTTTGGCTATCACAAGTAATACCGGACCAAACATCTTCCTCCATATATCTTGGCACACATGTAAAAGTATGCAGGCTCAGTCCCCAGCAATGGAGTCTGATAAAAGCTTTAGCATTCTCTGTATCTGCTATCCATCCTCCACCAAGGAGCTGCAGTAGGGGCAGTGGCTGTGATGCTTAAGGAGAAGGGGAACGTCCCTCTAGTCACACATCTGGAATCCAGATGTCCAGCTCCCCAGGTCCAGGGTTGAGCTCAGGAACATAAGACTAAAGGCATGCCTTACAAAACAGGAACTCCCAGCTCTCTGGCACAGGAAACTTACCAGAAACAAATACTGTTCATCCCTGTTGACGATGACTGTCATGTTATGCAGAGAGGTAGTCAGGCTCTTCGGGTTTCGATAGAGATCAAGAAAAGATGTAGCATAGAAAATACCATAAACCTGGTAAAGGCAGAGAGTGGAAAAGACATCAGCTCATGGGCCAATGACCCCAGTTTCTTGAAATCCTTAATTGAAGACCCTGCAAGTGTTCCGAAAGGGCTCAAAGAGAAGTTTCCTGCAACATTTATTAGACTAACAGCATTTACAGAGGCCGGGCTGGGCGCTATGTTGCACAGCTCAGATGATCGGATGTGCGCTGTCCTCAGAGAGCTCAGAGAAACCGGCACGGAACACAGACAGACGTAATGGTAAATAACAAGTTGCACACATCGCAGTCAATACAACACTAGAAGACCGCATGAGCAAAAAGGGTGCCTACGGGGGAGGGGAGGGGTGGCATTTTCCCACTGTGCCCCAGGGACGTGGGGAGCCAAGAGGTGTACTGAATGGGATGGGAGGCCAGGGGATTTTGTACAGTGAGTGTGAGAAACCTCAGAAGTGTGTGGAAGGAGGGTGGGCACGGCCATCTCCCCACAGACACCCTTCATCTTTCTCCTAGGAGAACCCTGGTTCTTAGTGAGAACTGGAACCCTGGGAAATGCCTGTGCTTCCCACCTGCCTGGAAGCTGGGGGAGGTCACATGACAAGGCCCAGCCAATGAGCTGTAAGTGTGAGTGTCTGCAGGTCTAGGAGGGCTCAGTACAAAAGAGGGACAAGCCCTCCTTCCTGCCCTCCTGCTGCTTGGAACAGAGACAAGGGCCGAGGCTCCAGGAGCCTCTGAACCATGAAGATAGCCTGAAAGATGGAAGCCACAGGTCAGAGAGGCAGAGCCTGCTTCCCGGATCAAACGATGCTCCTGCGACAGGAGCCCTGGACTGCTGACCTCCAAACTTCTTTTGATTGAGGGGGAAATACACTCTTTAAAGCACGGTTTCCTTCGGTCCCTCTGTTAACACAGCATTCTCACTCCTGCAGGCTCACGTAGGAAGCCAATGGAGGCTGCAGGAAGCTTCCGGCAGGATGTGGAAGCTGAGTGAGCCTAGAAAGGGAAGGTAAGAGCTGGAGGAGTTTTCTGTGTAAGATAGAATCAGGGCACTTCCTCCAGGAGTATGTGAATGGAAGGTGGGGCCGAGAACCACGGAGTCTGCAGCAGCTGTGAGAAGGAGGGGGAGCCATCGGGATGGGCAATGGGATTCCCAAGACCCAAATGGCAGCGTAGCTTTTTTCTTTTTTTTTTTCAGTACTGGGGATTGAACGCAGGGGCGTTCTACCTCCGCGCTACACCCCCGGCCCTATTTTTTATACTTTATTTTGAAACCGGGTCTCACGAAGTTGCGGAGGGCCTCACTAAGTAGAGAGAGAGAGAGAGACAGGGAGAGAGAGAGAGAGAGCGAGCTGAGGCTGCCCGTGAACCCGGATCCTCCGGTCTCCACCTCCCAAAGTACTGGGATTACAAGCGTGCGCTACCACGCCCAGCAGCGTGGCTTTTTTCTAACTCTGCTCAGCACTGGAAGGACAGAGAGGGAAAGCATGGATAGTAAAAGAGAAAAGGAAGCCCAAAGGGGTGATTCACGGGAGGAGGAGGGGAAGGGAGGACTTCAGGGACTCGAAGGGGTTAGAGGCAAACGCAAATAGAACGGGAATGCGGGATGAGGGGTCATGGAGCACGGGACGGGGCCTGCAGCACAGTGGGCACTCAGAGCTCAGAAGCACAGCGCTCTCACTGTGACAGGCCTGGGCTCCCGAGGGTGGGGTGGCCATGTCTGCAGAGCCAGGAGAGCCAGGGACCAAGAAGGGTCCCCATGTGGACAGTAGTGGTGATGGCTATTCTTGAGGAGACGGGGGAAACCATGGGCTACAAAGTGCCCTGTGAGCTCAAGAGTAGAGGCAACGGTCCCCACGGGGGTCTCATTCCATCTCCCACCCGTGAAAGCCAAGGTGCACGTGACCAGAGCACGAGCCAGGACTCTGCGTAGCAAGGCTGCTTCTCCAAGTTCACACGGAACTAGTGACCCTCAAACCAAGCAACAGTCCAGTGTTCTGTACACAGCGTGCCACTCTGGGGAGACAGCTGGGTGTGACAAGTGGCTGCGCCCTGAGCTGGGCACATCAACCAAGAGAAAGGCCCCTTTGTTAGTAGAGACTACTTCGAGGTAAAAAGGGAGTCCCGGAGTCACGTCTGTGTTGTGTAAAAGAGCAGAGGCTGTTAAATTAGCAACTTCTCATGAAGACCACGACCCCATGCAAGTCCCTGAGGGCAGGAATATGCTACCGTGTACCTGCATGAGGTCTATTCAACAGCAGACAGCATGGGCTATTGTTTTGCAGCTGCCAGCCTGGGCATGGAAGGGGTACTGGGACGGGGCCATCAGGTGGCTCCAGCCAACCGAGAGACCTGACTGCGCAGTGCCGGTACTGGGGTGGGCCCACACTCACTCGGTGACTATCACTCCGCCCACTCACCACATTCTTGGGGCCGGTCCAGGTGCACTCCACCGCAGTCTGGTTGACGGCCTTTGCTTTGAGGCTGGGAGCAGGTGGGCGAACCCCTCTGGTCGTGACGTGCTCAAATGCCAGAGGGCTATCCCCCAAGTCAGTCTTGGCCCAGGCGGAAATCTCATAGGACGTATGAGCTGTCAGATTGCTGACTGTGAAAACAGGGAGGCGCCAGGAGGAAGGTGGGCGTGGGAATCAAGAATTCGTACTGCTGCCCACGCCCTCCTTAAAAAATAATCTCTTGACTTCAGTGAGCCACACATGTGGTCGGACTTCATTTAACACTTATTTCCTGATGAGTTACATGTAACACACCTCACGGGCACTGGGTAATTTGTCTTAGAGCTGACCATCTGGTACAACGCCCCTGGATGGCTTTTTGGTCTTGTGTTACAAGAGCCTTGAAAGCCATCCCCTTCCATTCTGCTCTCCCATGACATCAGAGAGGGACTCAAACATCTGTGACCAAGAGTATCCACCTCAGTGTCCACGCAGTGGAAAAAACCGCACAGAACCTAACTGGCAACAGGGAGACAACTGGACAATGTGCCTTCCAGGAGCCACTACAGAGCCACCAAAACTTGTTCCTGAGAATATTTAGTGACCCTGGAAAATCCCCACGATTCTATGCTAAGTGAAAAGGAAAGGGCGGGGCGTGGTGGCGCACACTTGTAATCCCAGTACTTGAGAGGCTGAGACCAGAGGATCTGGGTTCGCGGCCAACCTCAGCTACTTAGTGAGGCCCTCCGCAACTTTGTGAGACCCTGTTTCAAAATAAAGAACAAAAATTAAGGCTGGGGGGTATAACTCAGAGGTAGAATGCTCCTGGGTTCTATCCCTAGTACCGTAAAAAAAAAAAAAATTAAAGGAAATGGAAGGACACCAAACTACATACAGTATTATTCTGATTTTATATAAAAAAAGAAAGAGATCAATGCATGGAAAAATAAGTGTGGAGATGTCTGAAATACAAAATTTATAATTTCATTATAGAAAATTTTAACTTTCATGATACTTTTTTGTGCCTCCTAAAATTTTCTGAAATTAGTATGCAATCCCTTTCTACTCATAGGATTAAGACTAAAAGAGGAGGGGACATAGGAGAGGAGATGTTAAGAGGATAATGTAGGAATCAGAAGGACTGAGTGGGTTCAGGACCTGACTCTATGCTTTGTGGCTGTGTATCTTTGGTACAGTATTTACACTCCCAGAATCTGTCTCCTTGTTTGTAAGATGGAGAAGAATAACCGTGCTTACAGCAGCTGGCTGCAGCGGGATTAAAAAGGAAAGGGGGAAAGGGCTCGTAAGAAGTGTCCGGCCTGATGCTTAGTGTCGAGCCAGCTTTTCAGAGATTTCAGGTAACAGCTACCAAGACTCTGCCTGACTCTGCCGACTCTACTGGTACGACACTGAGCCAGCGGGACACAGGCTTTGGAACTGCAAAGGCGAGGGTGCCTGGCTCTGTTGCCTTTGGAGGGAACTCTCATTCTCTGAACCTCAGCTCCCCCTCTGTGAGACAAGCATACTTCACAGGAATGTTATTGGTTTATGCAGGATGATAACCCCAATAACAACACAACGCCTAGGCAAATGCCTGCACACAGCAGGCGCTCAATGTTGTGTCCCCCTCATATGACCTCCTTGTGCAAGTTACTTAATCTAGTAGACCTTCGGCAGAACACTTGTAGTTTCTGTTTCATAAGACAGTAACAAGGAGCAAATAAAAATATCTAAAGTATGTTGCAAGCAGGTTAGAAGAAGAGGAAAGGAGGAAGCTCCCACGTCATTCTCTTAGAAATCAAATCCATCTATTAGTCCACTTTCGGATATAGGTATTTAGTTGAGGGTCGCCTTTTCCACAAACGGAAGAAGGGCTGGGCCACTGCCCCCCGTGGTTCGCTGGTCTACTCATTCAGTCGACAGATGTTTACTGAATGCCCATCCTGTGCAGGCCTGTGCTATCTCTTATTATCAGGGCAGGCGTGCACCAGGCTAGAAAAGAAACAGGTGACTCAATCTAGGAGCTGGTTCTTGTGGAGCGGAAAACCTCCTGCAGAGAGTTCACCTGGCCTCTTTCCACTTCTTCCTCCTCTATGGGCTGCAGAGCCAGTGAGCGAGGCCTCTGTCTGGGGTCAGGAGCTTGGAGTGTCTTCCACAGATAGAACCACCTCAGAGAAGACCCCCCCAGCACCCCACCGAGCTCTGCTGCCAGGAAAGCCTGACCCCTTCCTCTCCAGGGTGTGTTACCTTTGTGTGACAGTGAGCTCCCCCGGAAGCTCAAGGTTCTCTTCTCTTGTTTGTGGGTGTCAAAGGCCCAGAAAAGGTTCACCACATAGCCATTCACCTGCCGAGAAACGGGAAATGTGAACGCTGACATGGCCAGAGTTACAAAACGTAGGATGAAGATGAGACCTCCTTTCTTTCTTTAGGTGTCTCATTTCTTACAATGGATGGGTGCTTTCTTTTCATTTTTATTTTTTAAATTTTTAAAATTTTTTTATTTTATTTTTTTTGCGGTACCGGGGATTGAACCCAGGGGCGTTCTACCTCCATGCTACACCCCCGGCCCTATTTTTTATACTTTATTTTGAAACCGGGTCTCACGAAGTTGCGGAGGGCCTCACTAAGTAGAGAGAGAGAGAGAGAGAGAGAGACAGAGAGAGAGAGACAGGGAGAGAGAGAGAGCGAGCTGAGGCTGGCCGCGAACCCGGATCCTCCGGTCTCCGCCTCCCAAAGTACTGGGATTACAAGCGTGCGCCACCACGCCCGGCACTCTTTTCATTTTTAAACAAGTTCTATTTGTGCTACCATTAACCAGTATTTAGTTATACTCCATCTACTTCAAAAAACAACAGTGAGTTCATTTATAATATAAAATGCATTCAACAGAACAAAGAGTTAATGCAGAATAAAAGGACAAGAGCCAATTAATAAAGGCAGAAAGAGGAAAATTTTAAAAGAAAATTAGGCCGTGATAATTAAGGGTACATCTCACCCAGCATCAAGGCCTATAGATGATACCAAGGGAGTCAGGTGAGATCGCACTAACAGGAGGAAAGACATCCACACGTCAGGAAAGGCTACCTTTCCTGAGCTCTCATAGAAGGTTTGGAGCTAAAGCTCACAGGTTTTAGTTTAAAGATCTTCAACTATAAGACAGCAGGCAAAATAAAAGTGTTCTCAAGACCAAAGACTATAGACAAGGACCACATTAAGGCCACCTCTTATAGCTACCCTCTGGGAGCCAAGGGTGTGATATACGGGGTAGTTATGTATGTGGCTCAAGGACTCTGAGGCTGTGTGTCCCACTATGGCTTCATGGATGGGGAGGGATGCAAGGAGGAACAGACAGACAAGAAAGAACATCATAGAAAGCAGATCTCCACTCGAGAGACCACAGGGACGGAGAGAACAGTGGTACAGTCGGCTATGCAGATGGGTCAAGCAGAAGGCCCGGTGGTGCTGGAGGAGGAAAGTGGGTGGACACTGGGGACCCAGGGTGGACGAGTCTCCAAGGTACCCAACTCTAAGAAGGCTGCTCTTCCACTGTGGGAACCTCTGCATTAGCACTTAGCACCAGGAAATCCAATAAAGCTGAAAATTACAGGGCATACGTATTCTGTTAACACCAACTCTTTATTTGCACTGTAGCTGTGAACCATTTAATTATATGGTTAGAGGAGAAAGGCACCAGGCTGAGGTGGAATAATTACATGCGGAGCCTCAAGTTGTTCCTCACGGGGAAGGAACCAACCCAGTTCTGGGTATTTTAGCTCCACTCGATCAAGACATTCCTTTTTCTTAATCTTGCTGGGCTAAGTCTTATGAGTTCCCACACAAAGCAATTTCCACGTTACCTTGACATCGCCGTCCATGGTCAGGGTAAAGCTTAGAGAATTTTCACCATAGCTGTCAATGTGGATATCTGGAGGTGGGATCACTGAAAATAAACAGGAATTCAGAAAGAGAAGCCATGTGAGCAGTGAGGAGGGCAGGGATTCATGCTCTTCAACTCAACAGACATAGCGACCTTTTCGCTGGGGAAGAAAGGGCACTTCTGAATCTGTCTTTACTCTTCTGTCTCTTTGACCACTGTTTTCCTGAAGCCCGAGCTGGGCCCACCACTGCTTGGTGAGCACACAGCTCTCTTGGCTCAGCCAGCTAGCCTGGCAATGAGGTCGAGCTGAGAAGTTCCATCATGTAAGTGTCCCCGCACAGCCCAGCTTCCACCTGGTCCTTAAAGGTGCAGAGGTCGCTGTGGGCACCATCTTTATTACCAACCACAAAGTACTAGCGGACTCAAGCCTTTTGGAAGGATGACAACAGGATGACTCATAATTTGTACCTCTATTTGTGGCAAAACAGGAAGGAGTTTGGCAAGCTTGAACCAATTCCTAGCTCTGTCACTTAACAGCTGTATACCCTGGGGCAAGTTCCTTATCTGCGTTGAGCCTGGAGATATGTATTTCTACACCTTGCTGAGCTTGGGCAATAAGCTAAAGTAATGTATGTATAGCCAGATGTAGCGGCACAGGCCTGTAATCCCAGCACTTGGGAGGCTGAGAGACAGGAGGATCACAGATTCAAAGCCAGTCGCAGCAACTTAGCGAGACCCTCAGTAACTTAGCAAGACCCCATTTCAAAAACAAACAAACAAACAAATAAATAAATAAATAAATAAATAAAGGCTGGGGGTGTAGCTTGGAGGTAGAATGTCCATGGGTTCAATTCCCAGTACCAATGATGATGATGATGATGATGATGATGATATATGTACAGTATCTTGCACTTAACTACTGTTCTTTTTCCAGTAAAGTGTCATTTATGGAGATTAAAGAGCCAGTAAGTAACTGGTGCTCTCCCAGAGATCAGCGCTCAGGCTGAGAGTTGAGGGGGGCAAGGAGAGTGGCCCAAAGACGCCTCTCAGTTCAACCGAGGGACATCATGCTTGCCATGTGAAGGTCTCCCCACAAGAAAGCTGGCAGTGCTGAGACTAGCAGGTTCTGAAAGGGCCCATGGGATAGAGACAGTCAGCACACACCATGCACATGGCAACTCGTTCATTAGACTCTGAGCACATACACCCCTCATTAGGAAAGATGAGAGACTCGAAGCAGTGGGTAACATCTGGTGACAAAGAAGCCAAGTCAAAATGTAGAGGAGTCCCTCCAGATGACTGGGCATGTCATAAAAACAGGCTCAAAGAAAACATGATAACCAGAAGAAAGGGGAGATGAGGTGCCAGGCATCCGAATCAGAGCCAAGGAGCACGGAGGCTGCGGCAAAGCCAACCTGAGTTATAACCGTGGTGACCGGGGCAGGCTGCCATTTTCTCCAAAACCCAATCTCCTCAGTTGCAAAAGGAGGATAAAAAAATACCTGTCTCATAGGATTCAAGCTTAGAGAATTTTCACCATAGCTGTCAATGTGGATATCTGGAGGTGGGATCACTGAAAATAAACAGGAATTCAGAAAGAGAAGCCACGTGAGCAGTGAGGAGGGCAGGGATTCATGCTCTTCAACATGGTGCTTAGTACAAGAAGTGCTCAGTACACGGTGGCTTTTCTGGTGGCTGTTATTGTTAATAATCCACATCACTGGTGCACTTGGTGCTTCTGGCTGACACCACCGCTGTCTTTGTCCTTTATTTTCTTATGATCCCAAGTCACAGTACTTTTTGATGCAGCACACAAGTGCCTTCCGTACATACCCTAACCAAAATACGTGAGGGGCTGAGACGCATCAAAATCAACGAGAAGAGGTGTAGGAAAAGCAGCCAGCGGCTGCGACTTTGAAACGTAGGCGAGACCTGCACCTACAGAGCTCAAGGAACATTCTGGGCCTCCAAAGTCCCTTCTTTCAGGTATGGACGGCCAGAATGTTTGACCCATGTTTTGCAGGGAAAAAAAAAGATAAGACAATAAAAACTCTAGGGGACTGTGAACTAGAAAAAGGATAAGACAATAAAAACTAGGGGATCATGGTTCCTCCAATACCTGCAAGCATCCTGCCCACCGAATGACTGGGGGCACTAAGCTTCGCTGCCTCCTGCTCTGTTCCCCACATTCCAAGTTTTGGAGGTGACCAGAGAGTGACTCTTGATGACTCAGAGCTGTTGTCTCACAGGCTCAGGCAAATGTAAAATCGCCCAATCATGTTCCCTGCCAGAGTGCTCATGTGGCTTGCTTTATTTAATTAATTTATTTTTTTGTGTGTGATACTGGGGATTGAACCCAGGGGCATTCTACCTCTGAGCTATACCCCCAGCCCTAGTTTTTATTCTTTATTTTGAAACAGGGTCTCACTAAGTTGCGGAGGGCCTCACTAAGTAGCTGAGGCTGGCCGCGAACCTGCGATCCTCCGGTCTCAGCCTCCCAAGTACTGGGATTACAAGCGTGCGCTAACACGCCCGGCTTATTTATTTATTTATTTATTTTGGTGCTGGGGATTAAACCCAGGGGCACCCTACCTTTGAGATATAGCCCCAGCCTTTTTTATATTTTTAAATTTTGAAACAGGATCTGGTTAAGGTGGTGAGAATCTTGCTAATAAGCTAATAAGCTAAGTTGCTGAGTCTGGCCTTGAACCTGCAATCTTCCTGTCTCATCCTCTCAGGTACTGGGATTACAGGCATGCACCATTATGCCTGGCTATAGTTGTAATATCTCTAAGTCCAGAAATGAAAGTTCCTGGTGCTGAGGCTCGGATGGGGAAAATCACTCAGGGAGATGAGCCGCAGCCCATCTCCCAACGTGCGCTAGGACCCTGCATTAGTTGTTTCAGTGCACTCATGCACCAACTATTTCTACAGCTCCCACTAGCTACCAGTGATAGAGTGGAGGAAAACAGACCCGATCTTGGCCCTCATGAGGCATCATGCAAAATGAGAAGCCAGCCACCCCGGCAAGCAGAGCAGCCCACAGGGCCGCGTGTCTCAGCCCAGAGAAGAGCGCGCAGTGTGATGGTTAAGAGAGAGCACAGGCTTTGGAGTGGGGTGAGTCAGGTTCCAGTCCTAGCTCTGTTGCTCACTGACTGCGTGGCTTGCGGTAGGTGACGTGCCTCCTTCCACTTCCTCACCTGACACGTGGCTCTTCTGAGAGATCCACCAGGGGATGTACGCGAAGCAGTGCGCGTTGCAGAGCGCCCGGGTGAGCCCTAGTGCTAGACACCAGCACTGACGCAGACTGTCAGCGCTGCCAGGAGAGGTCACAGACCTCAGCATGGACTTTCCCTAGAATATGGCAAATGAATGTGTGCAGAGCCAACTCCATCTCCAGTGAGAAGGAGGAATACTTCTTTTTAGATACCCTCCATGCTCATGAAAGGATGGGAACAGGCCGCTGGAAACCCCTTCAGTTCTAGGAGGTGGATCACATTCAATGATCACGCAAAAAAAAAGACTGTCTCTAACGCGCCATGGGGATCCCCAGAAGTGTGCGTGTGCTGGGGAGATGGAAGTTGTGTGGAGTTTTCTAATCTATGCTTCTCCTTTCCTGTCACGCTGAAGGTCATCTCCAAGGGGTTTCTATCTCCTCTAGATCTGCAAATGGCGGGATCATTTACCTTTTCCTTTTATGGTGGTAATGGATTTAGAATCGCTCCAGTTTCCTATTCCACGACTAGTCACTGCAGCCACCTTTTCAAATCAGAGTGTGAATTAGTATGAAATAAAGGCAACACACCATACAGCAAGAATTCTGCATAAACTAAAGGGGGGAGACTTTGGCAATGAGGATGGAAAAAATATATAGAGAGAGTGACCCAGGATAGTCAGAGGCCCCAGCACCTGAAATAACAGGAGAAAGAGACAAGGGGAAGGAGACTGGGCAACGGGAATGAGAATAGTACTAAAATTAAGAAATTTCTATTGATTGACAGATGTCAAGGCTCTTTTTATTGAAGGGCAGGGGTGTGTGGTTGTGTGTGTGTGTGTGTGTGTACGCACACACATATATATAAAGGGTTTTGGGGAAATTAGTGGTGCAAGGGAATCTCTGGAGCATATGCATTTAATGGTGTCAACAAACATATTTTGAACACAATCTATCTCCTTTCTGCTAAAGATAATATTACATTTCTTAAGAATCTCACAAAATCGGTTTACCAATTCTACTTATCATAGCTCTGCATCACCCTGCAGCTAAAGATAAGCAGAAAAGAGGTGGGTGAAGAGGACAGACAGGTGTGGCAAGCGAGCAGAACATCTGGGTTATGAGCAGGGAAAGCTCTATTACTGCAAGTTCTTGGGTGTCTGAGGGAAGTCTGATTCTTTTCCCCCCTTAGGATAAGGAGCTGGGTATTTTGCAGACTACTAATACGCATCTCTTAGGAGTAAACACGGAGTTCTCATGAAATGGAACCACCTGTGCAGGGCCTACGACTGACCAGCTGGCCAGAGCAGATGTAAACACTCACTCTCACGGTGTATAGAGCGTTGACCAATAAGTTCTTTATTTCTGTAGAGTTACTAGCAGCCCTCTGGGAAGCCCACATCTTGGAACCACTCCTGCTGTATTCTACCTAAAGTGAAAAGAAAAATATGAGTAAGAGGTATCTGGCGGTCTGGAGCACCCTATTCCCTTGCGAAGAGGCAGGTGGGAAGAGGGAAAAGGTGAGGTGCGAGATGTTCTAAGGGGCAGGCCATTATCCATATGATTATTCTAAATCAGCTCCTAGTCTCCGGCACCCGGGCAGTCCCGCCAACTCCGGAAGGTACTTACAATGTACTCACGAATGAGACCGTGGGTATGGATGGGAGGAGTCCAGTGGCCAGCAATCACACCCTCCGCTTCCCTGTGCAGCGACAGCTGGAGGTTCCGGGGGGCATCCGGCACTAGAAAAGAGTCAACTTGGAAGTCAAGCTGTCCCTGTGTGCTTGACTTCCAAGCACATGATCTCATATACAGAAAAACCTCATATACAGACGACATGATCTCATATACAGAAAAACCTAAAGACTCTACCCAAAAAATGTTGAAAGTGCTAGACAAATTCAGTAAAGTTGCAGGATACAGAGATCAGCACACAGAAATCGGTACCATTTCTATGCACTAACAACAAACTAACTGAAAAAGAAACCGAGAAATCAAGCCCATTTATGATAGCTATAAATAAATAGCTACGACATAAATAAATAGCTATAAATAATAGCTACAACAAATTCAACCAAGGAGGTGAAATACTTCTGCAATGAAAACTATAAAATGCTGATGGAAGAAACTGAAGAGGACACACAAAAAAATGAAAAGACACCCATATTCATGGATTGGAAGAATTAATACTGTTCAACTCTCCGTATTACCTAAAGCAATACTAAAGCAATACAGATTCCGTGCAATCCCTATCAGAATAACAATGACATTCTTCACAGAAATGGAAAGAAAAACCCTAAAATTTGCATGGAATTGTAAAAGATCCTTAACAGACAAAGAAATCCTCAGCAAAGAGAACAAAACTAGAGGCATCACATTACCTGACCCCAAAACATACCACCAACTGGAAGCACCAAAACAATATGGTATCAGCAGAAAAATAGACACACAGACTAATAGAATAAAATAAAGAACCAACGAATGAGTCTACGTATTTACACAAACTGATTTTTTACAAAGAACCAAGAATATACATTGGAAAAAGGATGGTTTCTTCAGTAAATGATGTTGGGGAAACTATTCATATGCATAAAAATGAAGCTAGACTCCTTTCGCTATATACAAAAATCAACCTAAAACAGATCAAAGACTTAAATGTAAGACTCCAAACTATAACGCTTAGGAGAAATGTTTCAGGACATTGGTCTGGGCCAGGATTTTTCAACATGAATCCAAAAAGCAGAGGCCACAAAAGTAAAAACTGACAATTGAGACTATACTAAAAAAAAGCTTCCAGACCGCAAAGGGAACAATTAGCAGGGTGAAGAGACAACCTAGAGAATGGGAGAAAATATCTGTAACCTATTCACCCAAGAATTAATGGTCAGAATATACAAGGAATTAAAAGAAATCTCAACTGTAAAAGAACAATGATTTAAAAATGGAGCGAATGATCCGAACAAACACGTCTCAAAAGAACATATACAAATGGGCAATAAGTAAATTTAAAAATGTTCAACATCATTCATTAACAGGGAAATGCAAATAAAAATCACAGTAAGATATCATCTCACCCCAGTTAGAATGGTGCTATCAAAAAAAAAAAACAAAACAAAATGAGGGCAAGGAAGCACAGAAAATAAAAATCTCTTACACTGCTGGTGGGAACATAAATTAGTGCAGCCATTATAGAAAACAGGGAAGGAGTTTTCAAAAGAACTACCCATAGTGCTGTCCTATGATCCAACAATTCCACTACAGGGTATATATCCAAAGGAAAGGAAATCAGTATGTGGAAGAGAGATGTGCATTCCCAAGTCTACCGCGGCACTATTCACAACAACTAAGCTATGGAATACGTCTAGGTGCCCAAAGATGGATGAACGGATAAAGAAAATGTGGTATATATACACAATAGAATATTATTAAGCCACAAAAAGGACTAACATTATGTCATTTGTAGCAATGTGGAGGAACCTAAAGGATATTATGTCAATGAAATAAGTCAGGCACAGAAAGACAAACTTCACATACTCTCACTTATATGTGGATGCTAAAAAAAATTGATCTCATAAAAGCTGAGGATAGAAGTAAAAATTGATCTGATAAAAGCAGAGGATAGAAGTTACCAGAGTTGAGAAGAGTGGGAGGTGTTGAGGCGGGACGCAGAGAAGACAGTTAACAGGTACAGAGATGCAGGAACAGAGACAGAAGGAATCATTTTCTAATGTTTCATAGCACAGTAGGATAACTATAGTTGACAACAATTAATTGAATATTTCAAAATAGCCAGTGGAGAGGACTCTGAATTTTCTCAACACCAAGAAATGATAAATGAGGAGACAGATAAGCCAATTACCATGACCTGATCATTACACACTGTAAACATGTATTGAAATGACACACTATACTCCATAAATATGTACAATTATTTTTGTCAATTACAGATAATATATATATATATATATATATAAAGTTTTTAAGAGTCACCTTGAGATTAAAACCCATCTACACAACTAGAGAGGAATTTTCCTGAGCTTAAAACAGGATAAGACCGATCTCAGAGCTATCCACTGGGACCGATCCATTGCAAAGGCTGTTGGCTTGGTCTCTACATTGACAAGACGCCTCCCCTCTTCCTCCAGTCTGTCCCTCAGACCAGGGCTCAGTCACATCAGACATAAATCTGTGGCTCACCAGGGCTGCAAGGTAGAATCACGTGGGCAAGCTGAGTCACCACTCGCCCGAACTTTGATGCTGCGATCTTGTCAACGATCAAATGTCAATTGTCTCAATTGTCTTAATTGTCAATGATCAAATGTCTCTGCTGCCTTCCTCTAGCACCACAAAGCAGAGATCTGCGGGTATGACTACCATGGAATAAGACTAACTTCCTAACATCCCAGGAATTCTCCATCCCAATGAACACGACCACCTTCGACATGAACTCCTTCCCGAGTTCCGTGATAACATACTCAAGATGCCTCGTCCAACAGAAAAAGGGGCTCAAATAAGCAGTCACACAAGTCAGCCACTCTGAAAGGAGGGAGCTGGGAATTCTCTCCCATACATGGATTTGGCAAGTCTCTTTAAAACCTGTCTCATATTTTAAGGATGATGAGCTCCTAAAGACCAAGCACTAGAAAATACCTAGGGAAGGAAGGCAGAGGCAGAAACTAGATAAGAAATGCAAGAGAGGGCACTGGTGGGGAGAAGGTGAGTTACCCTGTTAAGGTTCCAGAACATTCTCTGGAACCTGAGGAGGACTAAATGTTCAGCGACTCAGGCAAGACTGTAAAACCTCACCACACAGTATTGCCACACACGTGAGGCCCGTGCGAGTATATTCCCACATACTTGAGAATCCTTGGGAAAACCTGCTCGACACCCCACACAAGGTCCTGTACGTGCCATAAAATCAGATTAGAACACTTACACCCTTCCGGAGTCCTCAGCGTCACAAAGTCATTGGTGTTGTGCGCCTTGCTCAGACACTGGACTTGTACTTTCACCTGATACGTGGTGTCTGGTTTCAAAACTTTTAAGACAGCGTTGGTTTTGTTGCTGTGAGTCTCCAGGGTCTTCCATATGCTCTCTCCAACCACCCTGACCAAAAAAATAAAGATACTGTCACAGTGGAGCAGCACAGGTGGCTGAGATGTGCGACTCTGCTAGCTAATAAAGAGCCACACCGTGACTATCACAAGAGCACTGGGGGGACAGCCAGTGGCACTGAAGACCGTGCCAAGGAAGGTACCCACCTGTAATAGATGTTATAGACACAAGAAGCAGAGGGCATTTTTTTGGGCCTCATCCAGGTCAAAGTTACGTCCCCAGAGAAGTCAGCTGTCCACTGAAGGTTCTGGACTTTATATACAGTTAACTCATCTAGAGAGAAATAAAGGAAAAAGTCAAAGAAAGTTATAGCTTGGATTTCAAAGGGCCCCAGCTCTTAGGCAGCACTACTATGATCTAAGTTGTCAGGAGACCATGATGATTATCTGAAAAGGCATCACAGAAAATCTGGCTGAAACCCCCTATGCAGCCTTCCCTGGGGTCTCCTGTATTGCCAGTCATGGAGTTCTCGCTTGCATTTCACCTCCTTTCTGCCTACGGCAATTTAAGTTTGAGTGTTAACAGAGAATACTGCAAGTCCAAGGACAACAGCATAGCAGGACGTACCACTAGAAGCACCCACGACGGAAGGAATGAGTTACCCCATCAGCAGCCTGAGGCTGAACAGCGGTACATCAGCAAGAGACGGGAGGTCTGTCAGGAATAAATCTAGGACCAGCATTTCCTGGACTGGGAGGAAGCTGCTGGAAGTTACTTTACAGTTGGGTCATGCCGCGTCTTCCTTGGCGAGCCAAAGGTGGGCACAAACCCATTTTGTTTTCAGATTACGAAGAAGTTCTAAACTCAGAGGTTCCCAAACTCCTTTGGCTTAGTGCCTCCTTTTCATTTTTATTTTATTTTTAGTATTTTCTTTGGTGGTACCAGGGATTGAACCCAGGGGCATTCTACCTCCGAGCTACACCCCCAGTCCTATTTTTTATTCTTTATTTTGAAGCAGGGTCTCACGAAGTTACAGAGGGCCTCACTAAGTAGCTGAGGCTGGCTGCAAACCTGCGATCCTCCTGTCTCAGCCTCCCAAGTACTGGGATTACAAGCGTGCCCGGCTTCGTGCCTCCTTTTCAGAAGACAAATTATTTAGCACTCCCCTAGAAATCTACCTTCTTTAAGCAAATAAACAGAGAGATGCAGTGACAAATTTGCATTCTTTTATGTCCCTATATTTCATTCTAGCACCCCCTGCCCCCCAGGGTTGTATCGCCTATTTGGGGAACCTGTATTAATAAAGGATCCGAGCCAGAAACCCCCATGGAAAGGAGCCACAGAGCCCAGCCCGTCCGCCCACCCGCCAGCACACACCGCTGCAGGCCTTCTCGTCGCTCTCGTCCGAGCAGTCCAGGAAGCCGTCGCAGCGCTCTGAGAGTACAATGCAGGCCTCGCCATCCTCACACTTGAACTCTCTGCTCATGCAGATCAGGGTGCTGTGCGTAGCTGCAACACAGAGACACTCCTTAAACCCGGGGGAAGGACTGCATGCGGCCAAAGGATCAGGCTCACTCATGTTTAGGAAAAGACATCTCAACTCTTGGAACTGTCTTCTGCTTAAATGTCTTAGAACAAGGCGGAGGAGAACGTGAGGTAACACCTTCCTTGACATTCACAATTGGGATCTCCCTTAGGAAGGATCCAAGATTCGGAGTCAAACAAACTAGGTGTTAAATTCTTCTGTATGAGCCTCAGCAAGCTGCTTAAGAGCATCCAAGTTTGGTGTCCCTATGTAAACTGGGTGACGATTCTGTCGCTATTGTGTCTGCAGGGATCTGAGGAGCTCGAGCCCCTGCAGTGGTGCCTGGCTCCCGGCAGGCATCAGCTATGACTCGACTCACTGGTTATCTGTTCCTGTTGTTAGTGTATGGTCTAGAATGACTTCTGGTTTGAGCAACACAAATAATAACAAGGCAAATCACAACAGCGTTAGGAGGCATGCCCACTTTAGGTAGTACCTTTCATTGTACAGGCTTCAAAGTACTTTCACAGAAAAGGAGATAATGTAAAATAAAAGTAAATTAAAAGTTGTGGGACTCCATGGCAGGCTGTGAACCCAAACTCCATCTTCTCCCCAGCATGGGAGGCTCCGGAAAGGAGGCGATGACACGGTAACTGATCCCATGGGAGAGGAAAGACGGGTTGCCTGCAGAAAGCACAGCTGCTGCCCCTGGGTGGACTGGGCCATAACTGACACAGGTGCTGCTGGCCTTCGTTATCCAGACTCACAGCTGCCTGCCCACTGCTGGACAGGGACGGGCTGCACCAGAGATCCAGCGCTGCCCGTGAGTGGCCTAAAATTAACCCTGCACCTCTGTGGCAAACATTTTCACACCCAAGCCCGGAACCTGTTAATAAGTCTCTTCATTTGCAACAGGGACTTTTGCAGATGTGATTAAAGTCAGGACCTTGATGTCAGGAGTGTGGCCTGGATTATCCAGGAGGGGCCATCTAATCACTTGGGCCCTGTAAGGTAGACCCTTTCCTGGCTGTGGTCACAGACAAAGATGTGAAGAGAGAAGGCAGGTCTGCTCTGAACGAGAGAGGGGGGCCGGAGCAGCCCCAGAAGCTGGGGAAACAGCGGAAGCGACTGTCCCCTCGAGCCTCCAGGGGAGTATGTGCCTTCACCCTTGTCCTAGCCCAGTGACACCACGTCAGATTTCTGAATCACAGAACTGTAAGAAAATAAAAGTGCTTCCTGATAATATGACTGAAGTGATTCATTACAGTGGCCGGGGAAACCAATGCACACGCTAGCCTCTGTCTTTGTCCAGGTCTTAGGTGGGGGATTATATCTTGGTATCCTAAGCTCAGACTAGAATTTCTCCACTGGAACTTGTGAGCAAAACCCCTGCTAAATCCTCCCTCCACCACATGTGCAAATACAACCAATCTCCCATGTAGTGACGATATAACTTTATATCAATACTATGAACCACTCATGAACCGCGAGTTAAAAAATGCTTTCTCTAAAATGGATTAAATAAATTCCTTTTTATCACAAAATTCTATTCCAGGATATTAATACTAGCAAAAATATTACCAAAAGAACTGCTAAGTCATTGCAGTCACCTAAGAGTAAAGAATCTACAATGGTAGTCCTTTAGTCTTCTGGGGGACTCACACCTGTAATCCCAGTACTTGGGAGGCTAAGACAGGAGGATTGCAGGTTTGAGGTCAGCCTCAGCAACTTAGTGAGACCCTCAGCAACTCAGCAAGAGCCTGTTTCAAAATAAAAAATAGGAAAAAGGGCTGTGGGTGTAGCTCAAGAGGTAGAGTGCCCCTGGGTTCAATCCCCACTACCAAAACAACAATACTAAATAAAAAGCACAGATTCCCAGGACCTGCTCCAATGCCACGGAGCAGAAACACGGAGTTGAGCACGTGCAATATTTAGAAGCTCCACGTGATACCTGAGAACCTGCTGGGGCTGGGAAGCTCTGTGTCTGCCCGTGAGACCCCCGCTTCACGATAGAGGGAGAGAACCTGCATGTTTATATGAGAACAACCAGGACTGTCAAGAGGATTGGATAAAGGATTCAGGGTTGTTTTCCTAGAGATGAAAAGATACAAGGATTGTGTGTGTGTGGGGGAAATCCTCAGCTGATGGATTTTCACATGACAGAATTAAGATATTTTTGCACGAGTCTCTAGAATGGAGGTAGGGACACCAGTTCAGTACTCGTGAAAAAGAGCTCTCTAATGTAGTACGGTTGCCCCTCAGTATCCGCATTTGGTTGCAGGAACCCCTGCAGATACCAAACTCCAAGGATGCTCAAGATGCTTCCAGGTATCCAAAGGTGCTGCCTGGGTGGCAGGGGATGGCAGGCACGGCCTCAGCTCTGTGCTCTGACCTCCGGGCAAGCTGCTTTCACCCCTGAATCCTGAGCAGCACTTGGCAGGACCCTCACTGCAGCCCTCAGGCAGCTCGCAAAAGCCAGTGTCTCCCTCCATCCCGAGCTCCAAGGGACAGAAAGCAGGACTCTATGCTTGAACTGCCAACGCCAAACATTTACACAGTGCACCTGTCAGCTCACACTGGGCCCAGGCTGCCTCGGCCTCATTCCACGTGTGGCTCAGTATCCTATCTCACCAACGAGAAGCATCCCAGGGGCTGAGGCCGAATTTCTTAAGAGGGTGCTGGAGGTGGTCCCCCCAGCAATACGCTATGTCTCACTAAACACTTCCAGGAGAATGAATGCATGTATAGAAGGTAATAGTTTTAGCCATAGGTGTTTCATAGAATTAAACATATTTAACCAAATAAATCTATTTTTATCATTTATTCAGAAGATTATTTTTGTTGAACATGCTCCTGGTATTTAAAATAACCTGGCCTGGATTATCTAACCACATGGGCCCCGTAAGGTAGACCCTTTGGAAGAATTTGTTTTTGTTTTTTTTTTTTTGCGGTACCAGGGATTGAACCCAGGGGCATTCTACCTCTGAGCTACACCCCAGCCCTATTTTTTATACTTTATTTTGAAACTGGGTCTCACGAAGTTGCGGAGGGCCTCACTAAGTAGCTGAGGCTGGCCACGAACCCAGATCCTCCGGTCTCAGCATCCCAAGTAGTGGGATTACAAGCCTGCGCCACCATGCCCAGCTCCTTTGGGAGAATTTAAAGATGTTGTCCCTAGCTCTCAGATCTTCTTTCATGCAGAGTCTCCTGTTTTCTCTCCTATTAAGAGGAATGTGGCAGCTGGGCGTGTAATCCCAGTACTTTGGGAGGCAGAGACCGGAGGATCTGGGTTCCCAGTCAGCCTCAGCTCTCTCTCTCTCTCTCTCCCTGTCTCTCTCTCTCTCCCTCTACCTAGTGAGGCCCCCACAACTTAGTGAGACCCGGTTTCAAAATAAAGTATAAAAAAATAGGGCCGGGGGTGTAGCGCGGAGGTAGAACGCCCCTGGGTTCCATCCCCAGTACCGCAAAAAAAAAAAAAAGAGGAATGTGGCTATCCTATGATATGGTGTGGGTCCACAGGGCTAATCCCTTGTGGAGAATGTCGTAACAACAAGGCTACACAGAAGTGTAGGGACTCATGCACAGGAATGAGGGTGGATGGGCGAGGCAGAGCCATGAGAGGGCATCGCCCTGGAAACCTGCCTGGGCCGAGGGGCTCTGATACTCACGGCAGTTGGCCTCGTCCTGGCCGTCCTGGCAGTCGCGATGCCCATCGCAGCGCTTCCAGTTGGGAATGCACTTCTTCGGTTGGTGGCACTCGAACTCAAATCGGTCACACCGTCCCATCTGGGTGGGAGTGGAGGCAGCCGTGACATTTGCTAGAAAAAAGATGTCTTAAATTCAGTTTTTAGTATTGTGGGAGCTGGCCGGCGACAGCAACCAACTCAATGGGTTAGGAGAGCAACCCTGCTTTAGGAATTGCAAAGGGGACTTGAAGACATGTGTGCGCTCTGCAGAGACAGAAAATTAGACACTGACACCTAATTTTGCTCCCTAACAGTACCCCACTAAGTACCCAGTTCAGAGAATTGTTTTAAAGGACTTAAACCCAAAGGTGATGAAAGAAAGTAGAAAAAAAAGGAAAAAATGGGGAACTGGAAAGCAGGCAGTGGTAAGTGACTAATGAGACCAGAGAAGGCCACGTCCTACCCTAAGCTGTCAAAGGAGAGAGCTACAAGCCAATCAGATCGATATCACACAGCCCTGGAAAAGCTCAGAAACTGGTCTCTCTTAACTGGGAGTGAAGAGGGATGAAGCTAAAATAAGGAAACCTACCGAAAGCTGTTTTAGGAGCAGCTACAGGGCTTGGGGAGAACGTTCCCTCTTCCTACCAGCCCCATGGGACAATCATCCCATACACCATTCCAACAGAAGACTGGTGGTTTGTTATCTGTCCTGTTGTTAGGACAGGAATCACTGGGAACAAGAATATCTTACTGGTAAAATTAGGATTAAACCTATAGACAGCAGAATGTGAAGTCACAAGTTGTCTTCCTTACCAGTGAGATTCTTATTGTCTAGGAGATTCTAGGAATCTTCTCTGGGGAAACTGACCAGTCTCAGACAGAAACCCTAAAGTTACCAAGGTCTTAGAAAGCTAAGTCAGGGCAAACCATGCTACTTATTCCAGCCAAGAAGGGGATCGTCAGAGGTGCCCAGACTGGGGGACAGTATGACCATCCAGCCAGTAGGTGTCTTCCTGGAAGGTGAATTGAAAAGAGGGGAGAGAAGAGGAAGAGAAATCAGGAGCCTTCTACACGAAAGAAGATCTGAGAGCTAGAGACAACACGTTTAAATCTGCACCAACAATGTTCAAAAAAAGAAAACAGAAAAGCTGAACTGGATACGTAGTTAGGGATTTGTTCATGAGATTAGTCGGAATTTGCAGGAGTATGTTAATGTCTTGGTCAGAGTTTTAATAACCAAAAACAATGTTGAGAGGATGATAATCAAGGTATTCAATAGAACGGTGAGCTTTGAGGGGAGAGGATAGAGACTAAAGTTGTTTTGTTTGTTTTTTACAATTTATCTTAATTTGAGAAGAATTTATGGCATACTGACTATTCGTCTATTGTTGTGGTAGACACAGTAGAGGATTCAAAGTAATATACAGCATGATCCCAAGCAGGAGATCCACGCGATTGCTATTTAAATGAAAGACCTGTATGAATGAAATAATTAGCCAACAGCATGTGGCAGATCATAGCTAAGATTCCAAAGGACAATGGTTAAGTCCAAGGAGACTGGGAAAGAACGCACACCAGGTAAAGGAGTCAGGGGCTCCGTGGAGGCTGAGGCTTGAGAGGAAGCATCAGGCCGCACTTGTTTGAAGCAAGAATCTCAAACTTTAGTGAGCCTAAAAACCATATGGGCATCTCCCAGGCTCCCCACAGAAATTCTGACTATTTTATAAACGCCCTAAGTAATTCATTATAGGGAAATCATTGTGCCATGTTATGACAAACACTAATAACCGATCAAGTTCTCTTTGCTCTCAAATCCATGCTTCTGTTTGCCCTGAGGGTTTCACAGATGGAAAAATCAGGAGGACGAGGCAGGGGTATAAGAATTTCTGGTAAGGGCAAAAGCCCACGGGAGGGAAAGAAGCAAGTCTATCCACGGCTGAGGAAGAGCGCAGCTCGGCTGAAGGAAGAAGTGAGGGGAGACAAGGAGCAGTCTGTTTACATGACGCCTAGAAAAAAGGAATTGCGAGTCGAGAACTGACCTTCTAGACAGGAAGAAAACACTGCCGACTTTGCACGGGGAAGCAGTCAGACAGGACAGTCCCAAAGGAAGAAATGGGACAGGACGCGGGCTGGGGCTGGGGCAAGGGTCATGTACCCCTCTAATGTGAGTCTGAACCACACTCCTTAGGGAAGGACACAGCATGCTCTGTTCTGCCTGCAGAGAGGGGCGGGCACTAGGCAGGGTCTCCAGGTCAGCCCCAGCAGGGTTGACAGCGCAGACCTTCAGCTGCCTGCCTTCCACCACTAGATGGCAGCGTTCACCCTTCTTTTGGAAGGACAGGTCACACAACAGCATGCAGGAAAACTGGGCCCGATCCCTGGAGAGTTTAATACACACACAAAAACCTCCCTATAATGTACACTATAATTTCCCACTGAGAAGGAAGCAGAGGTGGCCTGGCCGCAGCAGGGGTGGAAAGTAGGGTAGCTGGCCTTTTCCGGCAGGAAGTTCAGAGAGCTGTAAGAGACAACGGGATGCTCCAGCTCCGAGCTGCGATGCAGGGAGACCATTAGTGCACAGGGAGACTCCAGGGAAGCCAGGTGTGCCCCAACATCCTCTCCACAACAGCAGGCGCCACGGAATAGGCTGGGGCCAGGACTCACCGAGAGAGGGGCAGGCTTCCTCGTCCGAGCCATCTGTACAATCCCGGTACCCGTCACACACCCAGGTGTCCATCACGCAGGTGCCGCTGCTGCAGCGGAAGTAATTGGGCAGGCATGTGGAGGGCCCAGGAGTGGTGGAGGGGAGAAGATGAGACTCTGAGGACAACAGCAAGCAAGAAAGAAAACCCAAGTGTTACAGAAGCTTGACCTCAGACCAAAACGTGTCCCAAACCTACTCCCGGCTTTAGCTGCACCTGCCATGAGAGGCCAGTGACAGTCACAGCTGTCAAGAGCAGAGGGGTCAGGACAGATGATATTCTTTCTCTTTTGGTCGCTATTATAATAGCATCTACCATGCTATTATACTGGATATGAGCCGATACTCAGATGGGTTTGCAGGTGCTAGTGAAGGCTAACAGAAGGAACAGGTGGACAGGTGGCTCGGAAGGCTCAGGACGGCTACAGAATTCCTAA
This sequence comes from Glis glis, assembly GCA_004027185.1. Taxonomy (NCBI): domain Eukaryota; kingdom Metazoa; phylum Chordata; class Mammalia; order Rodentia; family Gliridae; genus Glis; species Glis glis. The sequence continues at coordinate 43,107 of PVJS01002025.1, forward strand.
CGAGACCCAATGCTGCTCTCGTTCGTTCATTGCAACTACTCAGGACCTGGTTTGGAGATGACGGTGCCAAAAAGGAGCTGGAAGACACGTGTCCCACGTCAGAGCTCCTCAAGCACATCACGGCACAGGCGGGACCTGGGGACCTTGTTAAAACGCAGGTGCCCGCCCGAGAGGTGGGGCCAAAGATTCTGCATTTTTAACAAGCTCCTAGGAGATGGGGGCGTGCCGGGCTGCAGACTACACTCTGAGTAGCAAGACTCTCCACTGCTCAGTGTGCTGCAAAGGCAGGAATGAATCACCCCAGAATCAGGAGAAACAAAGCACTCCAATTTCAAATGGGAGGAGAGTAGAAAAGAACTCAGTCCTCCCCCCAAAAGCTCCCCAAAATAAGCAATAAGCGAGGCACTACAGAGGTGCTTGGATTCCGCGCAAACAGCGGGACTCCTTGGGTGTCATGGCGGTGGGGATGGCCCAGTGCCCTGGACCTCTCACCTCCACAGTCCTTCTCATCAGACCAGTCCCCACAGTCGTTCTCTCTGTCACATTTCCACCTGTTGGGGATGCAGTGGCCATTCTCACACCGGAACTGGAAGTAGCTGGAGCAGTTCGGGGCTTCTGTGGGGTTTTCTGCAGAGATCGACCACACCATTAGTCGTTTCCCCCACAGCAGTGTGAATACAACGCTTCCCCCAGCGGCACTGTGCTCAAGACCCCTGTCCAGGGCCCCCTGCTTCCCTTCTAGGTAGGACAAGGCAGCTCCACGGACCCAGGGGGCAACAAACACCCCCCTAAACTCAATACCACCCCGTCTTCCCAGCCCCCAACTCCAACCTCACTTTGTTCTCTGCCCTACATTTTGTTATCCTGAGAATGACCACCTGAGTTTTTCCTTTTGACATTTTACCAGAGGAACAGCCAAGCTATTAATTAGTCAAGGATGACATTGTGGTCTGTAACTTTTAGGGAGAAACTGCACATTGCATAATAATTCACCCTGACTGTACAGTCGTTATAGACTGTATTCCTTAGATAAAATGTGGTCCTCGCCACTGGGGAGAGAGACGGAAGTGGAGTAAACATTTCCCTAGCCACTACCAGGTGTGAGGCCTACTTCCCTCCGTTCCTCCTGCAGGGATTCCGGAACCAGCAGCAGCTGCTGTGGGGGGGGGGTGCAGTCTGCTGGGGACAGTGCTAGCAAGCGCCCCCTCCTTAACCACAGGGCTGCTGTGCACAGCTGGGACGCGGGAGGCAGGTCAAAAATCTCCTCATAGCTGGGTGTGGTGGCGCACGCTTGTAATCCCAGTACTTTGGGAGGCAGAGACCGGAGGATCCTGGTTCGCGGCCAGCCTCAGCTGTCTCGCTCTCTCTCTCTGTCCCCCTGTCTCTCTCTCTCTACCTAGTGAGGCCCTCCGCAACTTCGTGAGACCTGGTTTCAAAATAAAGTATAAAAAATAGGGCCGGGGGTGTAGCGCGGAGGTAGAACGCCCCTGGGTTCAATCCCCGGTACCACACAAAAAAAAAAAATCTCCTCACCACAGTTGGCTTCGTCAGAGTAATCTCCGCAGTCGTCCATCCCATCGCACTTCCAAATCAAACTGATGCACACTCCGTTCTGACACTGGAAGCCGAAGTCGTCACAGACCTTGTGGAACTCGGGGTCTTGGGCTACATAAGGAACAGACAGCCACAGAGTCCAGATGAACTTCAACGCTGGAGAGGCCCGCGCAGTGGCACTGCTCAGAAGCAGGAGGGAAGAGCGGAGGCCCTCGGCGGAGAGACCGCCTAGAGGGCTGGAGGGCCCCGTGCGAGCTTCAAGCCCTTTCCACCAGCCTTGACCGAGTGCTACCGTGAGCTGAGTCGCTCCCCCCAAATTCACAGGTTGAAACCCTAACCTCTAATGCTTTAGACAGGGTGGCTTCGAAGGCCATGTCTTAAAAGTGGTAATTACAGTTAAAACGACCTTGTGGAGTAGACCCTAACCCCACATGACTGCATCCATAGAAGAGGAAATTTAGACACAGAGATGTAGAGAGGAGAGAGCAGGGAAGAGAAGGGCATCTACAAGGTCAAGAAAGAGGCCTCGAAGGAAACCAGCCCTCCTGACCCTTGAATGTGGACTTAAAGCCCCCAGAACCAGAGAAAATAAATGTGTGCTGTTTAAGCCACTGGGTCAGTGGCACTGTCTATGGCAGCCTGAGGAGGGCGCTGTTTGAAGAGTAGGGCCATAGCAATGAACAACCCCAGGACGCTTCTGTTCTAGCAGATGTGGATGGTTATATATATATACATGCACGTGCGTGCACGCACACAGGGGGGCCAGGGTGACCCCTTAGCACGGCGGGGGCTGCAGACATGGGCTTTCAGTACAGGCTGGCGAGGAGGGCCTCTTAGCCCACACTGTAGTCATTTGCACTCCTTAAGCAACAAAGGACACTCTCAGAAAGGGCAAGCTGTCAACACCTGTGACCTGGATGGAGGGGCATCCCAGCGGGGCCTCCCGTCTGCCCCACTCACAGCAGCCGGCGAAGGTGGGGTCCTCGTCGGACCCGTCACGGCACTGGACGATCCCATCACACACCATGGAGTGGAACAGGCACTGCTGGCGGTTCTTGCACACGAAGTCCATGAAGCGCGTGCAGAGGGGCTCTAAGAGAGGGCGGCGAGGAGGAAGGAACGTGAGTGCCTGGCTGCCCGGGCAAGGGCACACTGGTGCAGACGGGCACTCGGGAAACAGCGGCAGCAGCACCACTGACAGAGCTCGCTCTGTGCCAAGCCCAGAGCTGCAGCCCTTGACATAAAGAGCATCGCTAGGCCCACAGACAACACTGCAGGAGGTTTGACTGTCTCTGTTTACAAAATGAGAAAATCGGGGTAGTGGCGCCAAGGGATTTGCCAAGAGCACACAGCTGATGAGGGTGAAGCCCAGACTAAAACCCAGGGCTGCCTGGCATCAAAGCCTGTGGTCGTAACTACTACTAATATGATGCTGACTCTAACGCGAGCCTGCAAACTTTTTCTGCAAGGGACCAGTGTTACATGCCCCCGCCCGCAATTCATATGTTGATGCTCTAAGCCCCAGTGTGACTGTATTTGGAGAGAGGGCCTTTTAAAGAGGTCATTAAGGTTAAACAAAGTCATAAGGGTGTGGCCCTAATCCAACAGGATCAGTGACTTGCTAAGAAGAAACACCAGGGAGGCAGGCAGAGAGAAATGGCCCAGTGAGCACAGAGGAAGAAGGCGGCCTTCAATTGGAATTACGAGTGGCTCTCTCCTGGGTCTCTGGCCCAGAGCCTTCAGACTTGAGCTGTGACCTTGGCTTGTTCCTGGGTCTCCAGCCTGCTGGCCCCATCTACAGATTTTGGATTTGCCAGCTGCATAATCATGTGAGTCAATTCCTTACAATGACACTGTCCTCCCTCTTCCATTGATTTTGTTTCTCTAGAGAACCCCAACCAACACAACCAGAGAGCAAAACTGTTAGGCGCTGCAGAAGCCTCACAGACAGCCTCTGTCACAGCTGCTCAGTTTTGCCATGACAGCACGACAGCAGCCACATGCGATATGTAAGCAAAGGGCAGCTCCTGCATTCAAATCCAACTCCGTTGAGAAGAACAGGTTATGGTGGCCGGTTTGCTGCCCCCTGTACTAACACTTTAGCTCTCAACCTGGCCTGCACATTAGAGTCACCCAGAGCACTGCAAAAAACAAACAAAAAAAACCCAACATCCATGCCACACTGGGGACTGACTGACTCAGGATATCTGGGAGTAAAGCTCAGGCACCAGCACTTTGCAAGCTCCCAGGGGACTCTAGTGTACACTGAGGATGCGCACCATGGACCCATGACAATCTCTCTGGGTCTAAGGAAAATGAGAGCCGGGCATGGTGGCGCACGCTTGTAATCCCAGTACTTGGCAGGCTGAGACAGGAGGATTGCAGGTGCGAGGACAGCCTCAGCAAGTAGTGAGACTCGTCAACCTAGGGAGACACTGTTTCAAAATAAAAGTAAAATAGGGGTGGGGGTGTAGCTCAGAGGTAGAATGCCCCTGGGTTCAATCCCTAGTACCACGCACAAAAAAAGAAAGAAAGATAAAATGAGATCCACCCCTGCCCCTCCTCCCGCCATCTTCTACCTAAGCACGTCCCTCTGCCTCTGCTGCTCAGTCGTGGCCTAGAATTCAGGGGTCACTGGTTATAAGCTAACCATGGGCAGGTACCAAAGAAACTAAAGGCTGTGTTCCAAGGGATGCTCCTCACTGGCCCCAGGGCCCTGGCTTCCTGCAGGGCGGGGTGTGGACTCACCGCAGTGCTGCTCGTCCGAGCCATCCGAGCAGTCGTGTAGACCATCGCAGTGCTTGCTGGACGGGATGCAGGTGCCGTTTGGGCAGCGGAATCCATTGCACTTCTTCTCTGAAATTTAATTCAATGATAGAGAAGGATGATGAAGAAACAGGCAGGCACTCACCTATGCTGGTGGCAGGGGACAAATCTGTTCCACTCTGAGGGCAATTTGGCAATAGCTAGCCAAATTACAAATGTACACATGCTGTGTGTGTGTGTGTTTGTCTGTGTGTGTGGTACTGGGGACTGAACTCAGGGGTGTTCTACCTCCAAGCTACATGCCAAGCCCTATTTTATTTTTTATTTTGAAACAAGAGTCTCACTAAGTTGCTGAGGGCTTCACTAAGTTGCTGAGGCTGGCCTCAAACTTGAGATCTCCATCTCAGCCTCCCAAGTACTGGGATGACAGGGCTGCACCACTACACCTGGCTCGTACCTATGCTTTGATCTTGCAATTCCTAATGTAGAAGTGTGTTCTGCTTATGCAAATGAAAAATCAGGTAAGTAGGAGGTTACAGCCTGTACACAACCTAAGTACAAAGGTTACACTGCAACGCTGTTTGCGACACATTGAAAACCACCCACGTGTCCATCCGTAGGGGACTGTTTAATATATGACTGCACACTGGAACACTAGACAGCCATAAAGAGATGGAAGAACTCTGTGAATAATTTTGTTCCTGATACACAGTTATGTCAAAAAACAAGGTACAGAACAATATGCACAGTACAATATTATTTGCATAAAATAGGACAAGAATACAGATTAAATTTGTTCATAGAGTCACTTAGCAACAGGAGTACATTCTGAAAAATGTGACACTGGTCACTGTGAACATTCTAGACAGACTGGGATGGTGCGGGGTGCCACTTAATATGCTCACTTGAGGCAATCAAGAGACAAGGTAAACACAAGAGGTATGACGCTGCTACCCGAGCAATGCAGCAGGCTGCCAAACAGTTAACCTCTTTTAATAAGTAGATGGGGTACACTCTATAATAATGAACAAAACTATAGTAAACACATAAGCCAATAGCATAGCTGCTTATCAATAAGTAGTATGTACTGTATGTAACTGTATGTGCTGTTCTTTTATACGACTGGCAGCACACAGAAGGTGTGTTTACACCAGCATTACCACAAACATGTGAGTGACGTGTGGTGCCATGACATCAGGAAGGCTACGATGTCGCTAAGGGATGGAGAACTTTTAGTTCCCTTAGTAGCCTCAGGGGATAGCCATTGCAAACGTGGTCCATCATTGACTGAAATACTGTTATGTAGCGCATGACCACATGTGCACAAAAATATTCTGAAAGGCTGTTAAACCACAGTTTCCTATGGGTACAGAGTGGGAACTAGGCAGATAGGGAATGCAACTTTTACTATAAACCTAATCTTATACTTTTACCATTTTGAACCAGATGAATGTATTGGCTATTTGGAAATTAAATTTATTTTTTAGAACAAAAAAGTCTCAATGAATAGAAAACAAAGGAGGACATGATCCTGATTATGAAATCCTGGATTTTAAAAGCTCTTTAAATCACTTGCAACCTTAATTCGTACAAAATTCTATCATGAAGCCCTTTTGAAGAAAGTTTGCTAAAACATTAAGGGCCTGAAGTTTCGCAACCAGTTGCAGGGGAAATTAAACTAGAATGAAGGCATCTTGATGCTTAGCTCAGAAGTCTCAGCAACAAGTCACCCTCTCCCCTGAGCAGAGTCACCACCGGACATTCGACTTCAGCATCAGCTTCACCAGGGCAGGTGTGGCCGCTGCAAACCTAGCACTTGTCGGACAGTCCATCAGGCAAAGGCAAGAAAATGGATTTTAATCTTATAAAAGTCAACATTCCTAGGACCTTAGTCAAAGGACATCACACAGGAAGAGAAATAGTAAGTGAATACCATGACTTGGGACAACAGTTCATGTCACTAAGTAAAAAGAAGTTTCTAAAAAAAGGTATCAATTAAAATTACAAAAAGCCATCACACTCATTAAGTTAGTGAAAACTAAAAAAAAGCTAAAATCTAAAATCAAGGGAAAGTAGGAAATAGGCCAGGTGGGTGGACATGTGCTTGGCACAGCCCCTGAGAACACAACCTGGAGACACAGAGAATCGCAAGACCTGACCGGCACCTCTGCCCACCACGGCCTACGCTGGGTCTCATAGGAAAAACCACGCCTTCCCTTCCAAGAACACGAACACTTACCCACGCGTAACAATGCAAACTAAAACCACTCGAATGCCCAACCAGGAATCGACCGAGGAAGTTAGTTATGAGAGAATAGAGTGAAAGTGCGTCTTCACTACAGAATATACAGATATACAGAAATATCGGAACAACAGCAAACTCTACTGTGAGAGTAGACTTGTCATGAATAAGGACAAGTGGGCTACAGCTATAATCCTATGACAAACTGGAATGTTTGGCAGAAGGATAGCGACAGAGAAGCTTACAATTATTTGGTGTGCAAAACTACTTTCCATGCTGCTTTGGTGGCATGATGGCATTCACACTTTTTGTGTATGAGTGGGAAACCACTTGCCTGGGAATCAGGACTGTAGGCACCCCCCTCCCCCGTGGGTCATATGGCAACACGGCACAGTGGGTGGGCTTGTTCTATGTCACACTGGAATGCCATTTCATTTCCCGACCCATCTACCGCCTCTTCCTGAATGACAGACACTGGGGACCAGGTGGGAGCCTTGGCATTTGCATTTACCACAGCTGACCGGGTCCTCGTCAGAACCGTCCTGGCAGTCCATGTCGCCGTCACACGCCCACCTCTGGGGGATGCAATGCCCGTTGCGGCACTGGAAGTTGGAGGCCTCACAGGTGTGGTAGATGGCTGGAACAGAGAAAAGGGACACAAGTCACACTCCCTCTTCTCTCCACCTGTCAACTCTCAAGAGCCGGTTGTAAAGAAACTGCACTGGGCTGTGAGTGGTTGAACTCCGGGGACTGGGCACCGGGCTGACCCCCAGGCGGAGGCAGCTCCATCAATGGGCAGCGACTTCAGTCTGTGTGTTGCCCGGTGATACACAAGACGGCGAGCCCAGGTACCCATGTCAAAGAATTTCTCTTCACAGTGACCTTGAGGTAAGAATCACTCCCCGCTCATGAATGAGCCACAGGCTTGGAGAGATGAAGAGACCTCTAGATAAGGGAGGAAGGACGCCAGGGTGTCTGGTCCAGCCTGTACATTTTCTACTATACCCTGCTACTTTATCCTCTCATGTGAATCTTCTTACTCATTCAGATGTTGTGACATGAGGAAAAGGTACTAATCCCCTAGCCAGTCTGGGGGCCTCAATTTCATCTTCTTGTATTGCTATCTAAGGGCTCTTAGAAGCTTTGAAGGGTATGACTTTACAGAATCCTAAAAATCAAACACAAACTACCCAATTTTAAATGTGAAAAACTCGAGGTCCAAAGAACATGAAAGATTCATCTGAAGTCTCAAAGAAAGCAGGCCTCAGAACCTAGAATGGTCTCATCTTTTGGACAGTCAAAAGCAACATCTACCAAAGTGCCCATTACTCTAAGCACTTTAGAAAAACCAACAGCAGCTGCTAGTGAAATAGAGTCATTGTTACAAACAGCCTCGTTTACACACATGTGCTACGGCCACCTGGAAGTCATTTAGAAACATCGCAAAATCTCAAAGATTAGTTCAAGTGCATAATATCTACTTCAAACCCGGCCAACATTATAACTGCCCCCTCCATCAGATTTCTGCTTCCTCTTCTGAAACAAAAAGCTGTTTGTGTCTGTTCGCTGCTGAAGGGACACCAGAACTGGCCTTGTTTACAACCAGAATAAAATAATACACAGCTCTGCTCCCATACACAGGCTACACGCTAATGCTTCACGGATGCCTGAAACTTTACATAGTATTGCGCCCTAAATATACTGTTTTTCCAATGTACACATGTCTATGCTGAAATTTAATAACAGACACACTACGAGATTTAAAAAAATAAGTAAAAACAAAAGAGAACAATCATAAAAACATATCACAATAAACATCATTTAATTGTGAACTGTTTATTTCTGCAATTGTCCATTTGGTAATTTCAGACCAGGGTTGATCATGGGTAACTGAAATAGTGGGAGGCAAAACTGTTTAGGGAGGCTACTATACCTAGATAGGCTCCCTGTCAGTTTAACCATGTGAACGGGTCGTCTTCAGAACAGGAGGAGGCCAAACCAGCAAGAGTTGGTTGTTGAGAGCAGACTACAGCTTTTATCCACCTGAGATGACCGGAAATAAGAGGCTCAAGGGTTGAGAATATTGACTTCCAAAGTCTTCAAGAATTTTTCCCAAATTTGAGGCTAGCTTTTTTTGCAATGGCCGAAAATACAAAGAACCTGATTTTTTCAAACCACTTTAAAAGCAAGTAGCGATCTGTGGCCTGTGTCTTCCCATCTCTCAAAGGCCAAGACCAACTCTGGGAGCACGTAAATAAGTCTACAGGAGGTTTCAGTATTCACAACCTTTGGCACTTTACAATCCACAGAGCGTCTTTTAAAAATATACTTATCTCTTATAAAAGGAATAAAGACCTCATGCATGTTGCATGAGATTCTGCACCAGTAACAGCCATCACCTGGAATACTTTTGATTTATTGGTGTCACAAGTCTGACAGCCATTAAAAAACTCTTCACCCGTGCCTTGCTTGTTTTCATAAAACATAAAGTTGCCTAAACCGATGAGCATACTAATCTACTGGTTATTATTCAGCCTGTGAGGTTTATTTTTTCCATTTTTAATTGAAAACAATTTCACAGTGCTAGTGGGGTTTCCAAATGAAAATTCTGCGGGGGCGGGGGGGGTAGGTCTGAGATCTGCAGATTCTATCCAGAAGCTGAGATCAGAAAGATCCATCCGTTTGCACAACCTCACTCAAGTGGCCAGGCATGACTGGAGTGCATATCTCATTCTCTTTTTCTGGATGTTTCTACCTTTTTACTAGTCTCTGAGGGCCTAGAAAATAATGTATGCTGTATAAATATTTTTTTTTGTACCTGGGATTGAACCCAAGGGCATTCTACCTCCAAGATATATTCCCAGACCTTTTTATTTTTGATTTTGAAACAGGGTCTTGCTAAGTTGCTGAGGCTGGCTCCAAACCTGCGATCCTCCCATCTCAGCCGCCCAAGTACTGGGATTACAGACTTGTGCCACCATGCCTGGCATAAACAATTTTTTTTGTAAACAATTACAAAGATGGAAGAGATTGACTTTAAATTCAGACTGAAGAATTGGGGGAAGAAAAAGAATGCTCTGTGTGACAGGCTTCATTGAAACTATGAGAATGGCAGGGTTGATGGGATCAATAGTCACGGATCCGGAATATCTGTTTCTAATGAGGTCTTTATCCTATGACTTCTCTCTGATTTAGATCTTCCCTGATTCATCAAGACCTGCTGAAATGCCTGGTACGTATAAGTGGAGGGAGAGGTACTGGGGAAGGAAACTGGCCAAATTTACACATGTGTATGTATAAATATGTAACAATGAATTCCACAATTATGTATAATTATAATGTGCCGATAAAAATAGAAAAACTTAAAAAAAACATAATTGGGGCAAAACAGATGAATTATCCATTATAACAAGGAAAAGTACTACCTCATTTCTTACAAAGCATTAGACTATTAGGAAGTGTGTGTGGGCAAGGGGATGTGACCATAAATAGAATTTGAATGATTACTGATATAAAAGAGAAACCAAAAAGAAAGAGCACAAAGAAATAAAAGGCATATCTGAGAAAGAACCAAATAGATATTCCAGACACAAAATATATAGCTACAGAAAATAAAAACAGCTCAATGGATGTGTGAAACAGCAGACTAGATTTAGTCGAAAAGAGAACTGTTGAATTGGAAGGTCGGTCTGAGGAAGTAACTCAGATTCTAGCACAGAGGAATCCAAAAAGAGACAACAAATCCAGGAGGCACGAACACAGAAGAAGTCAGTCTAACAACGGCCAAGAGTTAGGAGACGAGACCAGAGAAAGTAGCAGACACCACCGAATTACACGGCTGCAATATTCCTGAATTGATGAGAAACAAACCCTCAGATCTTAGAAAGAAAACAAGTCTTAAGCAGGACAAATAAAAATAGCTGTGCACTTAGACGGGAGAAATTGAGTAACCACAAAAACTAAAGATAATGGGAGAGAAAAGAACGTCTGTTGTTATTTGGACAATCTGACAGCAGAATCTCAATCAGCACAGGGAGCCAGAAAGAAATGGAACAACTCTCTTCATATACTTACAGAGAGTGACCATAAACCGAGAATCCAGACCAATTTACATTCATGATAGAGTGTTAAAGACTTATTTGTACTAATAAAACATTGGAAGAGTTCGCCACTCTGACTTCTGCTGCAAAAACCACAAAAAGATGTATATCAAAAGAGGCAATGGATACGAGAAGCTAAGGTGGATGGTAAATAGACATGTGCCTACAAATAAGGTTGTTCATTAATAATAGAAATGGACTGCCAGACATGGTGGTGCATGCCTGTAATCCCAAGACTTGGGAGGCTGAGACAGGAGGATCCCAGGTTCGAGGCTAGCCTCAGCAACTTAGTAAGACTCTCAGCGACTTAGTGAGACCCTTTTTCAAAATAAAAAGGGCTAGGTGTATGGCTCAGAGGTAGAACTCCCCTAGGTTCAATCCCCAGTACCCCACCCCCCAAAAATAATTGCAGACTAATTTTAGGATTTCTGGAATGTGAAACTAAAATACTAAATAGAGCCAGGCATAGTGGCACATGCCTGTAATCCCAGTACTTGGAAGGCTGAGACAGGAGGATTGCAGGTTTGAGGACAGCCTCAGCAAGTAGTGAGACTCTCAGCAACCTAGCAAGACCCTGTTTCAAAAATAGAAATAAAATAGGGCTGAGGGTGTAGCTCAGAAGTAGAATGCTCCTGGGTTCAATCCCCAGTGTATCACACATACACACACACTACTAAATAAGTGTTTTAAAATACTAAGCATTTTGGTGTTAGAACTATGGTCAGGGATTTATAGTGCTTGTATATCTAGGAGAGGAGCCAGGCGTGGTGGCACACACTTGTAATCCCAGTACTTTGGGAGGCAGAGACCGGAGGATCCGGGTTCGCGGCCAGCCTCAGCTCTCTCGCTCTCTCTCTCCCTGTCTCTCTCTCTCTCTCTCTCTCTCTCCTTAGTGAGGCCCTCTGCAACTTCATGAGACCCGGTTTCAAAATAAAGTATAAAAAAATAGGGCCGGGGGCGTAGCGCGGAGGTAGAACACCCCTGCGTTCAATCCCCGGTACCACAAAAAAAAAAAAAAAAAGTATATCTAGGAGAGGGGAAAGATATTAAGAATACATGAAAAATGTCGAAAAGCAACTAGGAGCGGGTTGAAGAATAAAGAAAATGTAGACATCCTCAGGGATAGCAAAAGTAGAGAGAAGAAGGAACACACACTGCACAGAGAATGTGCTGGAGCCGAGGCCAGCAGGTCACCTGCCCCTGACCTATTTCCTTTGGCGTTGTACGCAGCTTAATTTAATAGATCGGGAAATGAAGTGTTGTGCCACACATCACAATGAGCTCACACCAACCTCTGACTATTGTAAGATAACGAGAAGGAGAATTATCCTTAAAAGGTTTGGAAGAACAGCTGTTGGAGCAAGGCTGCAGTTGAATGGCAAGAGCTCTAAACTTTCCCCAAAGAGCCTTGCCAGGAAAAGCCAGAGATAAAACCAGGAGTTCACGACAAGTCTGCCCATAGAAACAAAGTTGCTAATTCATTCTGGAAGACTGGTGCATGTTGCTGAAACCTAGTTTGACTAAGGCAAGTGTGCTAAGGAGATGTTCAATCCTACTGCAGTTCAAAACGGAGGTGCAAAGTGCAGCCCTCTAACTTATTAACTAATTATCCATCCAAACCCAAAGCTTCCGGACAGCCTCATGTGCTTCCTGGGCTGGCGGACGCTCCTTCGCTGACAACCCTTCCTGTGGCCCCACTGGGGTGCATGGGAGTGTTTTCCTGCAGTCTTCCAGAAGCACAGGTACAGAGACTGAGGGTGCACCAGAAACGAGATGGGGAACCTTCTCGGGGAGGGAACATCCTGCGTGGCTTCTGTGGCCACTCAGGGGTTTAGAAGAGAACTGCACGGCGACTTCTAGAGGAGGTCGCAGAGTAAATTATATACCCCATAGTGGAGTTGGGTTGTATGAAATTATGAGATACGAAGGGCTGGGTATTAAGTGGGATTTGACTTTGTTCCTCTGCAACCTTCCCAACTCCATGCCCTACCCGGCTGCCCCCCACCCAATGCGTGTGGCTACCAGTCACTCATCCACACAAACACTGTGACGAACAGGGCTGAACCCGACCAAAGAATCGGAACATGGCCCACCTCACACCACCTAGCTTCCCTTTGCACTCACGGTGTTTCTAACTCTACTTTGAATGACATCTTATCTCAAACAGGTATACATTCATAAGCACAGTTTACATTTGAATTGTTTAGAGGAACCCTCGTTGCTCCATTTGAAGAACATGAATTAGCTTGGTCCTACTCAGAGCATGGTCCCCAGACCAAGAGGCCAGTGCATGAACTGCTAACTCCTGGCCCTGAATAACTGAAAAGATTGAGGCAGAGTCTAAACCAGCTGCCTCACTCAGAGCACTGAGTAGTCCTGTTGACATTTTTCTCAGTAGAACTTTCTTGGTGAAGGAAGCAGGGTGCTAATTTGCATACAATCCCCTCATCTCCTCACAGAGCGGCCCTCTGAGAAGGTCTGAAGCAGCTGATGTATAAGGTGCACGCTAATTCTGAGCCTGGATTCCACGATCACTTAAGGCCACAGTGTTCTCCGGCGTGTGAGCAGGAGGGTGCGGTCCGCGGGGAGCACTGACCGGTGCAGTTGGCTTCGTCAGACCAGTCCCTGCAGTCGTTGTCGCCGTCGCACACCCAGGAGGAGCGGATACACATGCCAGAGCTGCAGTTGTACTCGTCGCTCCGGCACTGGTGCATCTCTGCAGGGAGACAGCAAGCGGAAGAGTGTGCTCAGAACTCTGCCTCTGACCTCAAAGCTGCGGGGTTAGAGATGGCCCTGAACAAAGAGGACGTTAGCCAGGGATGTTTATCACGGATTGTCTGTGGACAGTGTAGACAGGAAGCCCTTTAAGTGAGGGTGTAAGGTCATCTAGAGTAATTTCTACCAAGTATGCTGCAGATGGGTTCTGGACGTGCAGAGACAGTGTCACCTCGGGCTCTGGCAAGAGCAGTCTTGTCCATTGACCCTGCTGTACCCCACCAATAGATCACTGTCTGTGCTTGCTACGATGGGAAGAAAGTCAGGAAACAATGATGGAGGAGGCCAGGGTGTAGAATGTTCAAGAAACGAAGGACTGCTATAGATGGGGCTTGTGGTTTGAGAAAGGGCGTGATGAGGGGTCAGTGTGCTACTCAGCTCCCGGGAACGTGAGGTCAGTGCTGAGCTTCACCAGGGAGGAAGCTTGGCTGCGCTTGGTGCGGGTGGAGCTCTGGGAGGCGGGAAAGGTGCTCACTCTGAGAGGGTAGGTGCCTGGGGCGAACAAAACAGTGCAGCCCTACAGAACATGACAGGAGGCAGCCCTGCGACATCTTCATGGACCCTAGAGATCCCTGGAACAGAAGCTGTGGTCCGTCCCCAAAATCCATGTGTGGACACTTGACCCCAATGCTATACCATATACTATATATCAAAGGAGAGCCTTCAGGAGTGCTTGACAATGGCATTAGTGCCCTTCCATTATAAAAGAGGCTGGAAGGAGCTGTTCACCCCTTCCACCACTGAGGACAGAGGGGGACATCTGTGAGGAACAGCGTTCACCAGGCACCCAACCCAACCGGTGCCTTGATCTTGGACTTCCCAGCCTGCAGGACTGGGAGAAACAAGTTTCTACTGTTTGTAAGTCACCCACTCTAAGGTATGTTGTTAGAGCAGCCCAAAAGAATGGAGACATAGAACCTTCAAGTGGAATTTTCTAGAGCCTCAGAAAACAGGAACTGCCTCAGCTGTCCTCCTGGGAGACAGGTTGATGGCAAACGTGGCAAACAAGATAATCATCAGGAAAGAATTTGGAGACTTATGAAGGGGACCTGCAGCAGGGAAGGGACCAACTGGGACCCTGGGTGGATTTAGGACCAACTAGCAGGAATGGGGCATGGCCGGAGGGTCTGGGGAGCTGAAACCATTGAAATGGCCGACCGCGTGCCCAGCGAGGGAGCCAGGCAACACCGGAAACACAGAGCCACCAGGGCTTCCTCCAGACTAGAGCAGGTCTACCACACCCTTCGCTCTTCTGGGGAGGAAGAAGGGTAAACAGAGGTGAATCCCCAAGATGTGTTTCACGGCACTGATGAAGGAAAATTATAGAAGTAAAAAAGAAAAAAATTCCTCCAGAGCCAGGCCAGGGGTTGCTTCTATGTGAAAGTAGCCCCGGAAATGCTGTTAGTTTACTCTTGTTGAAATAATTTATGAGCAGCCCTTGCTGCTCTTACTTCAGTTCCTGTGAGTCATAACAAAGCCCTGTTGGTGTGCACATCACAGCACCTGGCCCTGTGGGTGGAGAAGGGCCTGGCAGGGCAGGGCACCGCCAGGCACACGTGAGTCAGCCTCCCTTCATGCCCAGGTCCCTCCAACCTGCCACACTGCGTGCACTGCACAATGTCACCTTCGATGGCAAGTAACAATACTTTGAGACCAGAGCCTGTTAACTGAGAGGGCTCATGAAACGGACAGGGCAGAGTCACACAACAGGAAGAGCATGGAGACATGGGCCCCAGCTTCCTCACTGTGACACAAGTGAATTGTGTCACCTGAAAGAAGTCCCCTGACCTCTACGGACCCCAGTCACTGCAGGTGGAAATTGAAAGAATCTGACCAGAGAATCCCCACCATTTCCTGCAATGATAAATGCACTCTTCTTCTAAATGCAAAGATTTCAATTCAGAAAACAGTTGTTCGGTCAATGCTAACACCACCTGCTGAGTTCTAATTCACAGACTCTAGTGAATTTGACTGGTTTAAGAAAAAAAAAATGCACACAAAGACACAGGTCCACACCTTCACAAGGCTCTCAGAGGTGTGGGCCACGTCTCTGTAGCTGATAACAACCCACTGAATCCATTCAGAAACCTGACTTCCTATAATCCCACTACTTGGAAGGCTGAGACAGGAGGATTGCAGGTTTGAGGCCAGCCTCAGCAACATTTCTCCCCGACAGCATCTCTACAAAACAAAGCAGGGTCCATTTCCCCATTGTTCAGGTTGGAACACAAAGGCTAATCAGAGAGCAAGTGAGTGACAGGAGTTGAGTCTAGGCCCTACCTCCTCTGATCATAAATCCAGAGTCTCATGAACTCTTGATCAAGAGGTTTCTAGAGGAACTGAATTCTCATGAAAAATGGCAGACAGGCTCTGAATGAAGCAAGAGCAACTTGGGCCTCTCATATGGATGGAGGTGGTCAATTTCCAACCCACCATTAGGGCTGCCCAGTGAGTCCCACGGTGACCCCTCTGCAAGGGGTGTCTAGACGCCGTGTCCACTTACCACAGTGACTTTCATCACTGTTGTCTCCACAGTCATCCTCGAGGTCACATTTATAGGAGAGAGGGATGCAAGTCCCAGACTCCTGGCACCGGAACTGCGTGTCCAGGTCACAGACGGTGGTGGCTGGAACAGGAGAGAAGAACAGACGCGTGAGGTACGACTGATTTCCCTCAGACACAAACTTCCCACCGGAAAACCATTAAAGAAAAATAGAAGGAAGCCTACTTTAATGATAGCGACAGAAATTAAGCCTCGACTTAATGGAAGAAATAAATTCCATGAGAACTGAAATGTATAACCAAGGGAGGTGAGGGCAAATCTCCCCACGGACTGATGGCTTCAGATAGGAAGGGACCTGGGACAGTGAGACTCTGCAGGGGCTAGGTCACCTCCCGAGAGCCCTTCAGGCGCAAAGGTCTGCAGGCATGAGTATCCTTCTAAACAAGAAACCCTTTATGTACAAAACTACCACCAGGGAAGCCCGATTCTATACAAGAAGTTGACACCTCCTAGAGATGGCTGAGTACAACTTTGTGGCAGGAACATGGGTTGCCTGTTGTCAGTCAAGAAGGTGCCAAATCTTGGCTCTACCTCTTCCTTGGGCAATTAATCTTAACCTCCCTGAGCCTCAGTTTCCTCAGCAGTCAGATGAGGGTAAGGACGTTGAAGCCAAGCACTTGGGATCAGTCAGAAAGATTCGATTCTCATCTGGATTCTACCACCTAGGACTTACTTAACCTGACCCGCTGTGCCTCCATTCCCTGTACCATCAACTGTAGATAGTAACTACCTGGTAACATTACTGCGAAGGTGAATAAGAAACCAAGCTTGGGAGCAGAGCCTATTAGAGAGGACGTAGAGATAACGGGCTCTAAACAAATGTCACTTCACCTGCTCATCATGCTTCCTGCTCTTCTGGCATCAGAATGAACACAGAATTCGATTTTCTCTCTCTCCTGAATAAGAATTTCCTGGGCTATTACATAAACTGTAGGACTCAGGGGAAAACCCTCTGGAGGCCTCCCAGGCAGCTGAGGGGTGGATGTGGCAGAAGAGGGTCCTGGGATGGAGGGTGGGGCGTGCAGGGAAATGAGACCCTGAACTGCCAACACTGCCACTGCACTCCAGCAGCTCTTGTCTGAGGCTCCATTTCTTCTCTGTAATTGAGCTCACAGTGGGAGGCAGGGGATGAACACAGAATGACAAGACTGCAGGGGGCTCGCATGGAAACCCCATGTCCCGCTGTAGGAGATCGGCTGACAACATCCCTCAGGTCGTCTTCCTCACCCCTCGGGCGCCTCCCTGAACTCCCCATTCCACAGCACCCCTCACGCCTGTCCCTCCCCTGCAGCCCTGCACGTGGCCAGGCATCTTGCCATCTCCAGAAGCATGTCTCTCCTTGACAAGGGGGACTCTTGTGAAGGCACAGAGACTCCCTCTGTCCTGCTTCCCCAGAGAGGTGTCAAACTCCACATGGCTCACCTCAGACCTGTCGCATCGGAAGGGCAGGGACCTGGGCCAAGTGGAAGTGGGAGAAAGCAGGGCAGAGGGCAAGCCTCCTCGGTCATTGGAAAGTCAACCCCAGGTGACATGCACACCAAATCAGGAGGAGGGCAGGGCTGGCTCCACCCCACACCCAGAGCAAGAGCTCAGACTGCGAGGCCAGCCGTGCAGAGCTAGGGACCGGGAGGACAGCCCTGAGGGCCACAGCCTCCTCCACATGCACAGAGACACCCAGCCTGGGACACCAGAGGTCAACATGCTGCCTTGTGTCCCTAGCTATTGAACATGTGGTCTTCTAGTTTCTATCTCTATACTTTTTTGTTTGTTTGGTTGGTTGGTACTGGGGAATTAACTCAGGTGCATTCTACATCCAAGCTCCACCCCCAGCCCTTTTCAAAAAAAAATTTTTTTTTGAACTTTGAAACAAGGTTTCACTAAGTTGCTGAGGCTGGCCTGGAACTTGTGATCCTCCTGTCTCAGCCTCCCAAGTACTGGGATTAAGTACAGGCGTGCACCACCACACATGGCTTGAATCTCTATACTTCTACTAAGCCTGATTATACCTGGTCACTTTTCTCATACAGGTTAATTCTAAAAAAATCACCTCTTCCCCACCCCGATACATAATAAACTCCATCCCATTATCTGCTCCGCTGCTGTTCATAACATATATTAGATGTTAGGTCGGGTCCCCTTCCCCTTCCCCCTTCCCTTCCCCTTCCCCCTCGCTCCTGCAGCTGGGACAGGAGACCCCGGAGCCCCAGAGGGCAGAAGTGGAGACGTGGCAAACTTCAAATCTCACGGGAAGACCTGCCTTGTTCTGCCTCATCTCACGAGAAGACGCCCCACTGACCCCCGACCCCAGACCCTGCTATAAAGATGCCCTCCCTTCCTCTCCTGGTGCGACTCTGCCGACCGAGCCCTACCAGTCAGCAGACCTCGCCCGGGAGCACAATAAAGGATTTCTTGCATTCTGCCTGCTAAGCTCTCATCTCTCACACGACTCACACTCGCTTCACCTGTTACATTAATGTTTTTGATATTATATTAAACATCAATATTTGTTAATGTTTTCACGTGGCCATTCCTCCGCAGATATCACACCTTCCTGAGACTCTAGCAGGCAGAGAAGGTCTTTTCAGTGCCCTTTCTACAAAAGAAAGACAGAGGGGTTTGTGCTTTTCCAAACCTGCCTTCAGCACACCATCCCTGAGAGTGAAAGGTGGGGCAGGGCACGACACTGCAGGTCCGTGAGTTTCACCAGCTGAGCTCCCTGAGGGTGCCTTCTGGGTGAAGTGGCATGGGGACCTGGCACCTGCTCCAGGGTGACTGCCAAAATACATGTGCTGGAGGCCAGGCAGCACCCAGAGGCACCCACTGAACCGTTCTTGCATCACACACTGGTAAATGAGCCTCTGGGTTGCCAGAGGCAACATATGTGAAGGAGAGGCCCTCTGATTTGGCTTCTAGTCTTCCTCCATCCCACCCATTCTGTCTGCTGCTCCTCTTTCCAAAGGCAAAGTCTTATCATGCTGCTCAGTGGTTCTCTCCTGCTCCTCCCGCAGAGTCCACACCATCTTGCTGCGCTCTGCCCGCCCATTCGACCTCCCCTTGCCCAGCCGCACCCGCCTTCTCAGCAACCCACACACGTCCTGCCGCTCTGCCTGCCTTTCACACACGCTGCTCCCTGCCCATCCTGTCCTCCTCCACCTCTGCTCCGTGAGCCCCGCTCCAGGGCTCCCTATTGGTGCCCACTCAGGCTTTGTCTAGATGCCCTTCCCACGGCACCTTCCCGTCACAGCCTGGATCGCTCTACTGGAAAGACCAGCTTGCTTTTCTGACTCCCCCTTCGGACTGTCGACTCCCTGAGTCCACCCTGATCATCAGCACGCACCCAGGCCCTGCAGAGCCTGGAACAGAGGGTGCTCAAGAAATACTCGCTGAGTGAATGCACGAGGGACAGAAGGGCAGGACAGCTTCTTTATCGGGTGATGTTAGAACCACTAAAGATGAAAGTTTGTGGTCACTATGTTATCCACTGTACATAGCTTTACGTGGTCCTTTAAATCCCGCTAAACAGTCATACACTTTCCTTAGACCTTAGAAACTGTTCAGTACAAAGATGATATTTATATGGTACACCTACCAACATACCTACCTATCTACGTTCCAGGCCAAGCTACAAATTACTAGTCAATTTTAACAATCAGCCTGGTAGGCAGCCAGCATCAACTAACTGGAGGAGCACACAAGGTAACACCTGCTCCCCACCTCTGAAAAGGCCACATATTGAATTTACAAATCAAAGTCTGTCCTCCGGTCACCTACCCCACATCACCAGCTTTATCACAGTGCTAAAGCCAAGATTAGAACCTAGATTGCCAATCAATGCAGTTTCAGCCGTGTGACGCTTATTTACGAATCTCTGGTAATGAGCAGTCAACTTAGCGATGTGATTCAACTACACACACACACACACACACACACACACACACACGGAAATGTGTTTTCTCTACTACCTAAGCCCCATAAGCTCAGATGGGCATGACCAGTAGTGGGTGGTCGGCACCCTAGACTACAGGGCCCCTGCCCAGAGGGAGCTGACCAGCCTCCTGAGTAACCGTCACTGAGTAACAGTGACTGGGCCACGCCCGAGACTCACGGCAGTTTCTCTCATCGCTCATGTCTCCGCAGTCGTTGTCGAAATCGCACCACCAAATGCTGTTGATACAGTTCCCGTTGCTGCAGCGATACTGGCTGCGAAGACAGGTGTTCTCTAAATATCAGAGAAGGAAGGAGGAGGAAATAAAACCAGTATTATTCTTACTGCTGGGCCATAGGACTTTCTCTTCTGAGTTTCCATTCCCCTTCCTCAAATAATGTCCCACTTGAGATGGTAAAGTAGGGGAGGGAGGGAGGCAAAGCCCACATGCATGCAAGGAAGGAGCATCCCCTGCCAGCCTCTTCCTCTCCTCTCTAAATTAAAATTGAAGGCCAGGAGTGGTGGCACATGCCTATAATCTCAGTACTTGGGAGGCTGAGACAGGAGGATCGGCGGTTCGAGGCCAACCTCAGTAATTTAGCAAGGCCCTCAGCAACTTAGCAAGACCCTGTTTCAAAATAAAAACAAAACAGGGCTGGGGGTATAGCTTGGAGGTAAAATGTCCCTGCGTTCAATCCCCAGTACCAAAAATTAATTAATTAATTAATTAAAGTTGAAGGAAAAGAGGCAGGTTAGAAAGAGCAGTTAGAGGTGGTTACAAGATGAAGAAGGACGAGGACAATGCTAGGTGGGTCTACTAAGTCACAGACACAGTACGTCACCATCAAAAACACTCACCATACGAGCAACGCCTTAATGAACTGTGTCTACACAGTGTTAAAACAAAACACGCATATTCAATACATCTATAGCCGTGTTAAATATACAATCAGCTTTCTGTAGTCATGACATCTACACCCTCAGATTCAACCAACCATGGATTGAAAATATTCAGGGGGAAAAAATGCATCTGTATTGAACATGTACAAACTTTTTTTTCTTGTCATTATTCCCTAAACAATGTGGTGTGATACCTATTTACATAGCATTGACACTGTATTGGGCATTATGAGTACTCTAGAAGTTATTTCAAGTGCAGAGAAGGAGGCGTGTAAGGTCTATGAAAATACTGTGCCATTTTATATCAGGAACTTGAGCAACCATGGAATTCACATCCACAGAAATCCTGAAACCAATTCCCTGAGATACCAATGGCTGACTATATAGTTATATAGACTCTATTTAATAACTGAATGCGTTAAGACTTGACTAAGAATTGTTCTGCTCCATGACTTCTTTAAAGCAGATACTTAAACAGAAAACAATGCATTGTTTAGTAAACTGGGTCACGGACACGTGATAATTCCCTGTTGTTTTACAGCCAAGGGTATTCTAACAGGGAATGTGGAGAAGCCTTTCTGCCCTCCTCCTGCACTTTTGTGCTAACTCTAACTCTCTCCAAGTAGCTTTAAGATGACATCTCGAGCCTGAAAGTCTCCTATTTCAAAGGAAGGAAGGTTCATCTTTTTTTTGGCTTGTTATTTCTTACGGAAGATAGACTACAAGGCTCCCATTGTATCCCTCACTCCCTGGTCTCGGAGGCTGCAGTGAGAAGCGAGGTTAGGACCTGGGGCGTAAGGAAATGCAGGAATTCTGGCCACCGATCCACGCACTTCATGGCAAGCCCCCTTCCAGGGACTCTCATTAGCAGAGATGTGAGGCTAGGGACTGGGGAAGTGGTAAGGGGAAAAAATATACAGGAATAAGAATTAAACAGGTTCTCAAAAGGAAAAAAAAAAGTCAAATGTGTGTGTTCAAATTCAAAGGAGATGGGGTGAGGCCACTACAGTCACTTGGTCATGACTTGGAAACCAAGACTTTCAGACCTTTGCAAACACTGACCTGACAGCGCAGGTCATGACAGGCTGGGGGTGGCGGATAGGCGGTTGCTAATTGAGAGCGATCAGGAGATGAGCCAGTTATGTTTCCAAGGTTGGTCCAACTTATAAACAGCAGCAGAAGTTGGGAAACAGATGCAAGGGGTGGATGAGGAAAGGAATGAAAGAAAAAAAAGAAGGGGGGCTCTGAAGAGAGCCTGCATCACCTGACGTTAATCCCAAGGCACAGCCCTTGCTTTTCGCGGCTCAGGCCTGTTCTTTTTTTTTTTAAATAATCAATTCTTTTATGTTTTTATTGGTACATTGTAGTCTCACATCACAATGAGTATCAGTTTGGTGTTAACATACATGCACACGGCTCAGGCCTGTTCTGAACAAGCACAGAAGGGCCACTGGCCTTAGAGGTTTCTTTTTACCTGGGAGGTTTCCCAGTATCCCAAAAGGTGAGGGACCATGGAGGCACGGGAGGGAGGCAGGAAGAAGAGGGAGGCCAGAAAAGGAAACAGGACGCACCTTCTTTGACACAGGTGTTGTTCCTCAGTTGATAGCCCCGAGGGCAGTTACACATCAGGTCCCCGGAAGGGAGGACGGTGCTGCCTTCCGGGCACATGCAGCTCTTACTGTTGTTGGCCTTGGGCAGGCACAGCAGGCTGCACGGCTTGGACACACAGGCGTTGCTTCCTGTAGAGGGGACACACAGTAGTGGCAGCTTAGGTTAGCACATGGCATGAGGGAGTGTCACACAGAGGAGACACGCTGCGACCTCATCTTACACACAGGTCAACAAGATGCTGGCGCACACGTGGCTATCTCCGAGGCACCTCCCGTGCTCTGCTCAGAGCCCTGGGCAAGAGCCTGTCCCAACAGCCTCAGTGTCCCCCAGAGACTCACTGCCCAGCCTCAGCTCCATCAGACTGCCCAGGCCACACCAGGCAGCAGACTTCTTTGGGGATTTGGAATTGGGTTACTGAAGGCTGAGAAAGCCACCAAGGAGCTGGAGCTGGAAGAAGGGTGAGCATGTGGGTGCTAAAGATGGTAAACAGTAAGTCAGAACTTTCTGCAAGTCAAAACCATAGAGAAACAGACCGAGTCTGCAGATACGGTCATATGCAGAAAGGAGACTTATGGGAGAAGACAGGATACCACCAGAGACCCAGACAGAAAGAGGATGGCTTTCCACTCCTGTCAGCAGTTCTGTTAGGGCTCACCTAGACCTCCCATCTTCAGGGTACTTACCACCTCCCTTGATTCCGTCAAAAACACTTTGTGCCTGAGCTGGCTTGAGGCTGAGCGGGTTTCTGTTCTTTCAGACTCCAAAGCCCTGCACTCATTAGCACATGCACCTGGGTAATGCTGGGGCCTGGACAAAAATCCAGGGCTCCCCTTCTCAGTTGCTTTGTGCCAGAACATGGCTAAAGAGATAAGCAAGGAATCAACCAATAGTACTCATTAGCCACTGTCATGCAACAAATTCACAGATAATGGGGAATCTATCCCACTATTTCCGATCTTCTATCTGGTTCAGCACAGCAAAAAAAAAAAAAAAAAAAAAAAAAAAAAAAAAAAAAAAAAAAAAAAAAAAAAACATCACTGCACTCTTGGGAGAGCCTGTGTGGATGAGCAACAATGGAGAAGGCGTTTTTTATCTTCCCCACATCTTTCTGGCGGTGGGGTGGGGAGGGATAGATAATAGATGTGGAACCTATTTTGCAACTGGAAACATGATACAACTATGAAGTAACATAAAAGGCCACAGAAATTGTGAAATGTACGTTGTTTGCCTATAGCTATTAATTGTGAAAACAAGAAAAATAAACATAAAAACTTTGATAAAACTCAGCCGCTGGTTGTTCAGTTGTGCCATCGAAAAACAGCAGATCGAAAAACAGTCAAGACTGTCCTCACCACACCTGCCCAGGCTGCAGGCTGGAAGACAGTGACAGTTCATGACGGTGCCAACCTGGGTGGTAACACACTCCATAGGTTTGGATGTGTTGGCAACTTATCAGTTCTAAGTGGTATTACAAATAAAAATAAAATGACCTAGCAACAGCATCATTGTGATCCCAAATAAACAAGAGTAAGAGGCATTGCCAAAGAGATTAAAATGTGCACACCCAGAGAGAGAAATGCATGTGATGAAATATTCAAAAAGGTTCAGCAACTAACTCCATCAACAGCACAATTGCCGTAGTAGAATAACCAGCTGACCGACCGGAGCAGGAGCCCAGGCCTCGGCTCACCCTGACAGTCTGTGGGCACACACTGCTCTGTTTGCTCAAAACACAAGCTGCTGGCTAGAAAGGGGGATGCAGAGTTGACATGGAGCCGCCCCTATGAAAAACAACTCAGAAAGGACATGGGACACATTCTTTGTGTTCAGAGGACAACAGCCATGGAGGTTCCAAGAAAACGAACAATAGCAGAATATGATGTTATTTAAACAGACTCCATTACGGGATGACATTTTCACATGCATTGTGTTTATAAAAGAATGTGACTAACATTTTCACGTGCAGAGCAAATGCTCCTACCCATACAAGGAAGAGTTAAGAGCACAGAACCCAAAAGGGGGTGTCCTACTGCAGGAGGCTGATCCAGGCCAAGATGTATGATGTTGCAGAGAGGGGCAGGAGCCAGGGCCCCACTCCAAACCCAGCCCACCAGGCCACAGCACCCAGGAGGTCGACAAGGCAGGGGTGTCCCAGCTGGCATGAAGCCATGGAATAGGAAGCAGGAGGCTGCATTACAGATCCCAGAAGAGGATCGAAGGAGAATTCAGCAGAGTTCCTACTTGGCCACAGACTCTTCAGACAGGAGGCCCCCTGCCCGGTGGGCAAGGTGCAGCGTGAAGACCACCGTCTCGAAGAATGGCAAGAACTACCATCTTCAAAGACATCCCCGTAGAGACCAAACAGCTCCAGGGTGCCTTCATGCATACTTAGAACATTTCCAGACTTCCTCTTTGGAAAATTCCCCCAGGACCAGCTCAGGAGCCAAGACACTCCTGTCTCACATAAGTATTGAAACACTTGGCAATTATCAAAATCAAGTCTACCCCTGATGAGGAATGTTCACCCTCATTATAGATGCTAAAAGGCTGCAGGGTCTCAAGAACAATTCCAAGAACTCCAAAATACTTTAAGACATTGCAGCGTCAATCGAATACATCAGTAATCTGGCATAGTAACATCTTTAAAGAAAAGACTCTTTAGGAAGAATAAATCCCACTAACACTACTTAAAAATCAGGCAGGTAGCAAGATAAGAAATACATTCACTTATAACCAAATATCCCAATTTGATAAATGTTCCAAGTGAACAAAAGTTTTATCACCAATCAGTAGTAATCAAAATGTAGTATTCTAGCCAGGCCTGTAATCCCAGCTACTTAGGAGGCTGAGGCAGGAGGATCTCAAGTTCAAGGCCAAGCCAGACAACTTAACAAGACCCTATCTCAACAAAAAATTTTCTAAAAGGGGCTGGGAGTGTGGCTCACTTGCCTAGCATGTGTGAGGCCCTGGATTCAATACTTAATACCACAAAGAAAGAAAGAAAAAAATTCAATATTGTGAATTTCTGTCATGTTAACAGAACACTACAATTCCAACAACAGACAGTAAAGGGGCAGAGCCTCTACCTTTGAAGGTCAAGTTTTGATATCATGTAGGTCAAAATTCTTACTATTTTCTAAGTGTGTGACCCAGACAAGCTACTGAATCTGACTTTTATGTTCTCATCTATAAAATGGGAATATTCACAGAACACATGGATTTGGGGAAACCTAGGGAAGGCTACACAAGCCCAGAGAGCACGTTAGCATGCTGTGTATGACAGAGCAAGGCCCACTTCACACTTGGCCAATAGAAAGCTCTGCATGTATTAGGATCAGAGAATGAGACAGTATTGATGGACTGGCATCAGCAGCTGCCAGGAAGCGCGTGGACGGTAACACCCGCTCAGTGTCCTGAAGGGGCAGACAGGTCAGAGCAGAGACTCAAGCCAAGAGGCGTGCAGCACACGCATGTAGTGCTGATAGCCGGATACCACTGCAATGCTCGGATATAATGCAGGCTGGCCTGAAAGATTACACACTTGTTTCTCTGGCCCCTTATCTGCAGGTAGGAGTTCTCCTGGAAGATTCTACTCACAACCAAAGGAGGGTAAGAGTGATTCTCCAAGGCAAATGGAGACAGGAGTAGAGAGATGCAGTAACTGGGCCACAGGGACGGTCACAGCTGGTGGAGCACAGCCCACCAGCACACGCCTCCCTTCCAAACCTGCCTTTGCTCAGACCAGGCCCTACCTGAACCCCAGAATTACTCTGGCTCATTTAAATGAAGGTGATTCTTTGAGGCATGAAGGGGAAATCACATCTGAGCTGAGGACCACAGGCCTGTCTGTCCAGCACCAAGAGACCACGTGTGCACTACTCATAGCACAAGCTCCCCGCCCCCGGGGGCTGGGTGTGACTGCAAGGCAGCGGTGTGGAGCTGCAGGGGTAGAGTAGCAGCTGAGATGGGGAGTGCCAGCCAGGCACCACAGCTGCACTTCAACACTGAGCATAGAGCTATTGTGTGCACAAACACATGCCTAAAAGAAATGTGGAAACAGAGCCCGTTTTCTGGACTAGGAGACCACTTAGAGAACCGCAGACAGCCTGGGCAGCAGACCTGCAAGGCAGAGCAATGGGGACACTGTCCTTCCTCCAACGAAGGCCCCAAGTCTTCAGTCGCTGGAGCTGAGAAGCAAGATTCCTTCGTCTCTCCCAATTTCAAAACAGGTGTCTCTGCTATGAAAGAATGTGACTTCTCCATTTACATTCAGAACTGCGACAGAAGCCCTGTTCCCACACTGGTGAGAACGCTTTGGGAAAGCTAACGAATAGCGAAGATCTCATTCCCTGACGTGCCAACCTGGCTGATCACAATCCCACCCTCCCCGCCTCGAAGGTCAGCGGCGAAGCCACAACAGTAAGACCAAGTCACATTTGTAGGATACTTTATAGTCTTCAAAGGGTATTCCCATGCTATCTTCCTTGGTCCCATGGGGAGAACAATGATATCTATAACCGTATTACTTTCCTTGTCAGTTTTCTTTTAGCACAGGGTGAGCCAAGAACCACAAAACAGTATCACCACGCCAGCTCAACACAGGACACCTAGCCGTTTGTCAATTAAGGAGTCAGTAGACCCAGGATGCTATTTAATCCTGTGGAGATAAAGTGGACAATGCTTAAAGGGACTATTCTTCTTGGGAACGCCCTAATCTTTCTCCTCTAGAATCACCAGTATGGTTGGAGATATGCAGAGGTAAAGGGCAGTTAAGAAGGCAGGAGGCTTTCTACTAAGAGCCTCAGCCGCCAGCACCCGCAGCTCAAAGCCTCAACAGACAGATCTGGAAGACAGCAGGCATTAGTATTACTGCAGCTCTCCCTGTCCAACACGCTGTCAACAAACATGAATTAAGCACCTACTAAGTGCCAGGCACTGCTGCTGGGGAAAAAACAGACACACTCTTCCTTCCTGGGGTTTAGAGGTTCAGAGTGGAGAACATTAACGAAAGCAACACACACCTATACGCAGCGCAGCGACAGAGGTGGGAATGCCCGATGGTACAAGACTGTCTGAGCACCCAACCCAGCACTCTCCCTTTCAGTGTGCTAAAAGGGGATTAAGCGCACGCTGCGCCGCTCCCAGCTGCAGAAGCCACACCACCAATCAGAGGGAGGCCAAGGGCAGGAGGAGGGTGTAATTACCCACCAAGCACCAATACTCTAGGCAGGCAAAAACATGCTGTCTTCCAGCTGTTTGTGTATCATTAGAAAAGAAATTAAGATGTCATTAGGAAGAAATTAAATAATGTTCATGTTGTCGTGACAACAAAGACTCAGGCTGCCAGAGCCGGCTCTGCACAGAGATTGCCCGCACGCAGCCCCTCGCTGGAGTCGGGCTCCGGGGAGACGAAGAAGCGGACCCTCTGCCTACCGGTGTTCTTCCCCTTGTAGAAAATCTTCATGTCCATGAGCCCCGTGAGCTGGCTTGCCAGGATCTCCATCTGGGACCCGCTGGTTTTAGAAGCTCGGAAGATGCTGAGCTGTGACCAGTCGTCCCAGTAGATTTCATTCTATAAAGAAACCCTTTGCCCGTTAGTACAGCGCTGTGACTCTTTATTCTAGACCATCTACAAGGACAAGAGCTCCCCTACACAGGAGACAACTAAGATGTCCTGTCTGAATGATCAGCCTGGGGTCAGTGGTTTTATCTAAATGTCACCAACTATCCACAGGAAGGAAGTGCCCAAGAGGAACTATCTGGTAGCATTCAAGGTTGCCCAGAGCCATACCCCTCAGTTCACAATCTGCTTCCCAATGACGGGCACAGCCACTCTGTTCTCTAGCGTGAAAACAGGCCCGAAGGGCAGCGTAGACAGCACGCAGCTCATCTTCAGCCAGTGGGACATAAAATGAGCAAACCTCTCAAGAAATGATGACCCAGAATCACGACTACCGCTCTGACGGGCAAACCCAGAGCAGTCCCAGGAAGTCGCCTGAACGCTTAACCTCTTGAAACGTTAACAGTGGTAGAGGCAGGGACCCCTGGCACCGCTGTCTGCATCCCTCCATACGGGCTAACATGAATTATGTCAAAACGGTCAAAAAGCCAGTTCCCTAGAAGTTAGACAGCATCTCAGCAAGAGCACAAAAGGCCCCTGGCTCTGGGCTTCTGCGTGCGCTTCGCCCAGTGGGCAGCCTGCCTGCTGGTGGGCAAACAGCACTCACCTTAAAGACAGCAATGGCATAGGGGTGCGGGAGGTTGTCCAGGATGACCGAGCGCTGCTGGCCGCTGAAAGTGATCCGCTCGATGCAGTCCAGGTAGGCATCCGTCCAGTAGATCCACTGGTCATCCACGGAGAGGCCATTGGGCCACTTCACATCCTCCGACACAAGACGGTGGGCAGCAGAGCCATCCATGTTGCTCCGATAAATCCCAGGCTTCAGGTCTCCCCAGTCGGTCCAGAACATGACCCTGGTCAAAACGGGGACAGCCCGCAAAATGAGAGACAATGGGAGCGCAAATACTACTCCACATTGACCCAGAAATTCCTCTACTGGAATTCATCTAGAACCATATTATGCAAAGAGAATGTATAAAAAGTGTAAATATGTGTATATTAATCTAAATGTTAATTGGTAGAGAAAGTAATATACGATGGTACCTGCAATAGAATACTAAGAAAGCTGAAAATTAAGCATAATGCCTGTATATGGGTAAAAACAATTCTGAATAATACATAAGAAATTTGGGAGGGGTACTGGTGATTGAATCCAGGGGCATTCTACCCCTGAGCTATACCCCTACTCCTTTCTTTTTTTGGGAAAAAGCATCTTGCTAAGTTGCTGAGGTTGGCCTTGAACCTGCATCCTCCTGTCTCAGCCTCCCAAGTCCTGGGATTATAGGCATGCACCACCACGCCTGGCCATAAGACTCTACTAACGACGACTACCCCTAGGGTGTACGAGGGTGAAGGCTTAAGAATGAGAACACAATAAACAAATATTTTCCATAAACTTATATTCTCTTTTAATATTTTAACCGAATATATTACTTTTAAATTTTTTTTAAAAACAGTGCTAATTCTCCACCATCAATGCTAGGAGGGAGAAAATGCCAGGAAAGTTAATACAGAATCTCCCCTCTTCGTTATGTTTCCTTTAGTTAAAAAATTAGTAAAAAAAAAAAAAAACAAAGCACCTTTGCAACCCCAAGTGCATACTAATTTTGAGTAAGGAAACTTATACATTCTGGGGGGCTGGGTGGAACGAGTGGAAAGATGGATTGAATTAAATGTTAGTGCCATGCATGAAACTCAAGATAAAAATCCTCACAATACGTAAGCAGGTCTCCCTGGTCTACTGAGACTATCTTTAAACATTACCTTTTCTAGAAAATACCCCACAGATGCAAGACATCTGGGTGCCTAAAGAGAGTCTGATGCTTGCTAATGAAAAGGAAATGGCGTTACCTGGCCAGGAGGACCAACCGAGCGTGGTTTCAAACCTCTCAGTTACTAGATTATTTCCACCACATCCCTGAGAAGCAGAGTTTTGCCCAGCTGTCTGCATTTCCAGGAGAACCTACTGTTGCTGCACTGGACACGAGGCCGACTTCCTTTGGAGACACACTTACCCCTCGTGGGGCACGAGGGCCAGAGCCCTGGGCCGGTCGAGCACAGAGGAATTGACGATCATGAGTCGGAAGTCACCATCTGGATTAGCTACCTGACAAAAAGAGGGGGGAGAGAGGCCCACATGGATCTGAGCTCCTTCAAAGACCCGCGCTGCCAAAGTCCCCCCTCAGCTCCTGTCCACAGACCACCTGCTACGCCTACCCCATTCCCTTTCTAGAGCCTTCTTAGAAACCTGCCTAGATATCCAGTTAGAATGAGCGGATCCGTCCTCTGGCTCATGTGACAGTTTTCACAAGGTCTGACAGAGGAGCTAGGACTTCATGTGCACCCCGCCCAGGACATGACAGCCTTCACAGAGTTAAGTGGTCGTGTCCCTTGAGGTCCACCGGTTGGTTCCAGGACCCTGCTTCCCCAACGGATACCAAAATCCAAGGATGCCCAGGTCTCTTACATGATACAGTGTAGTATTTGCATATAACCCACCCACTTTAAATCATCTCTAGACTATTTATGATACCTAATACAATATAACTGTTATGGAAATAGCTGTTATACCACATTAATGTTTAGGGGATAATGACAAGAAAAGAAAGCCTGGACGTGTTCAGCAGTTTTGTTTTGGTTGGGTTTTTGGATCTCTCTAATCTGCGGAGGGGAAGTCCACAGATGTGGACAGCTGCCTATACTCAATGTGTGTTTACTTATATAACCCACTTGTGTTAATCCATGCTCCATAGCCACCAGTGGGTCTACACTGCTCGCAAAACAAATCCTCAATGTCACAGCCCTGCAATGAAAAGTCCACAGACCAGTCTCACATTCTCCCTTCTACCATGGCCGGGCTGGTCATCTACCAGTTCTCCAAGCCTGACACTTCAGTATACACTGCAGCACACACTCCCTCATGCCTGTTCCTGCTGCACCCTATCCTGGGCCTGCCCTCCCCCTGCTCGCTCTAAACATAAGGTAACTTTCCTTCCCAGTTCAGGCCCAGGCCGCCTCCTTTCCTAAGGCTTCTGACCCATCCAGGCCAAAGAGCATCCCTGACAATGGTCACAGACGTGCCTTACAGTACCACCTTGTACAGATGGTATTTGAGTTGAGCAGTAGGGCCACCCAAAGGGCCTGAGAAAGGCCAGATGCTTACACCCCACCTGCATTTTTCTAGCACCTAGCAACGTTCTGGCCACGTATGATTACAGAAAGGACCAAAATAGCAATAGCGGGACTTCCAAGGCAGCATTTGGTAGGAGCCAGGCTTTCCGCATCTTGCTCAACTCTGTCACATTCCTGGGAGGGGCGCATTGCAACCATCTGCTCTGCAGCCAGGCTCGGCCCAATGTCCCCTTTCCTCCTGTTGTGCGCCCCAACCACACAATCACATCACCCCGATTTATGATCTCTGCAGCCCTTATCAACAGGACAGATTACTTCTTTATGGCTTAGTTGCCTCACTAAAACTTCAGGTCTACCAGAAGAGAAACTCAGTCTTGCCCGCTGCTGTGTCGTCAGAACCTAAGACCAGATCTGGCATGTATCACGTACCAAAGCACTTGTGGAATCACTCAGTGAATAAACCAATCTTCATTTTTCACAAGAAGAAACTGAAGCGCGAAGAACAGAAATCCCGTGGCCAGGCGTGGTGGTGCACGCTTGTAATCCCAGTACTTTGGGAGGCGGAGACCAGAGGATCCGGGTTCGCGGCCAGCCTCAGCTCGCTCTCTCTCTCTCTCTCTCTACTTAGTGAGGCCCTCCGCAACTTCGTGAGACCCAGTTTCAAAATAAAGTATAAAAAATAGGGCCGGGGGTGTAGCGTGGAGGTAGAATGCCCCTGAGTTCAATCCCCGGTACCGCAAAAAAAAAAAAAAGAACGGAAGTCTCTCACGCCCTGTCACTCAGCTGGCAGAGTAAAGCCTGAGCCCAGGGCTGCTCCTTTCCAGTCTGTGTCTTTCCTCTTGCAGCTTCCCTTGGCTCTCTGGGTCCCCCTGCTTCTACTGTGCTCCCCACCACACCCACACACCAGACCTCCATGCAGCAAAGTACAGAGAGGTGCTGAGGCACAGCCCCGGGGCGCAGGAGTCGAGCGCACCAAGACTCCTCCACACGATGCTTGCAGAGGTCTACAGGCCATTTACTATGTTCAAGTTGCCTCGGCATATAAAGTTGGACGGGTTATCAGGTAGCTGAGTTACAGACAGGTGGAGATTAATAATGACAATGATGATGACACTGTCGTTACTACTCTACAATTATTCTTACTGCTCTGGACTATTACTGATGTGGCATTATCGTTATTGTTATTACACCATGCTTCTGCTAGCCACAGTATAAACTTTCGAGTATCTTAATGAAATCTCGGATGGTCTGGGGCATCCTGTTCTCGAGGTAGATTGTCATAGCAGTGAACGGTCATCCTGAGAGGACCCTGCCCTTCCCTTCTCCAGAGGCTCAGCCTGTCTCACACCGACCGGCTCCTACCTGTGTCAAGTCTGGCGCCAAGCCCAGGTGGTCCCAGGTTGCTCCCTTAATCAAGAACCATGAGGGATGCACATACCTCGATCTTCTTCAAGCCGGCGTCCACCCAGTAAAGCAACTGGCTGAGGGGCTCAAAGGCCAAAGCTTCCACCGTCTCCAGGCCGGAATTGACGATCACCTCCTGCCCCGAGCTGCCATTCAGACAGAGGCGCTACAGAGAAAATAGCAAAACTGCTGCAGAGTGCTCAGCTGACCCGGGCCACACCAGTCCCCCAGACAGTGACCCTTTATTCAGTGGGCTGGATTGCCAAGGGATGCAGTGGTTTATACTGGGAAACTTTCGAGATATGTGAAGCTCGTTTGTAATAAGAACGTTTCTAAAATGTATTACGGTTTCCTGTTTTAAACAGAACAAACAGAATTCAATCATTTATATTACTCCGCATTATTACTATGAACACTGCTTACTAAAGCATGTGCTGTATCACGATAATGAGGTCAGAGATTACTCAGCTACAGGCATTTGCTTTTAAAATAAATTAAACTGCGGGGCACAGTGGTACACGCCTGTAATCCTAGTACCTGGGAGGCTGAGGCAAGAGGATCGCAGGTTCGAGGCCAGCCTCAGCAACTTAGTGAGGCCCTGTTTCAAAATGAAAAATAAAAAGGGCTGGGGGTGTAGCTCAGAGATAGAATGCCCCTGGGTTCAATCCTCAGTACCAAAATAAATAAATAAAATAAACCAAACTGCTCTTATTTTTTTAGTTCTTATGTCTGTTTTTACAGTCTTCTTCCTTTGAGAGGCTCTGAAACATGAGGTGCTATCTTTATGACAACTAAACCCAGTGGCACCCCACCCCACCCCCGTGCACCCCCCTACCCCAGATACCCAAGCACTGTAAAATTTCTGTTAGGTTGGAAATAAATATAAAGTTTGTTGGAGATGCTTTTCTAAAAGGATGGAAGCCAGGTGTGGTGGCGCACGCTTGTAATCCCAGTACTTGGGAGGCGGAGACCAGAGGATCCGGGTTCGCAGCCAGCCTCAGCTACTTAGTGAGGCCCTCCGCAACTTCATGAGACTCGGTTTCAAAATAAGGTATAAAAAATAGGGCCGGGGGTGTAGCTCGGAGGTAGAATGCCCCTGGGTTCAATTCCCAGTACCACAAAAAAAAATAAATAAAAATACAAGGATCGAGTGGGCAACGAATAAAAATCAAATTGCTCTCCTTTAAAACACCCTGGGTTTCAGCTAGGGGTGGAGCTCAGTGGTCAAGGGCTTGCCTAGAATGTGTGAGGCCCTGGGTTTGATCTCCAGCACTGCAAAAAAGAAAAACAAGAGCCGGCCAGGAGGGTCGCTCAGTGATTGAGCATGCGCCAGGCCCTGAGCTCAATTCCCAGCACCAAAATCAAAACAAAACTAAAATCTATAGATTTGAGTATGTGGCTATCTGTCTGGCCTGTCCAAGGATCTTTAATGCTTATTGCCTGGTTTATTTGTATTTTTGAGACAGGGTCTCGCTATTTTGCTCAGGCTGGTCTCAAACTCCTGGGCTCAAGTGATTCCCTGCCTCAGCCACTTAAGTAGCTGGGATCACATGCACATACCACCGCACCTGGCTACTACCTGCTCCTGTCTGTTCAGAATTGCTGTACCATATAACTCCTTGAGCTATGCATAAGTCAAGTGTACTATACCGAGACCTGGAAAGAATGATGCTTAACAGGCAGTTGGCACTGTAGGGAGAAACTAGTAATCCTACATTACTAGTCCCAGAGTCTTCCCCTAAGGGAAAAAAAGTGATCCCCCATTTATAAGCACAGTTGTGGATTGGGGGCCTCCTTTATTATCCTTATGTAGACAGAGGTAGGTAGAGTAAGAAAAACACTAACACAGAAAACTGCAAAGTGCCAGCTGTCAGCCCTGAGATGAGTGACCACTTACAAACCTCTCACTACCCGTGTTCTTAGGCCTTGCTGGAAGCTGATTATCAGGACTGAGCAGTCATGAGGTACACCCCCCAAGACCAGAACCATGGCTGACTCACCTGGATGAGGTCCAAGGCCAGGTCAGACCAATACAAGCAGTTGTGCTCATAGTCAAAGTCCAGGGCCACCGCGGCCCGCAAGCCAGTGAGAGGCAGCTGCTCGGTGGCTCCGGAGGCCAGGTCATAGCGGTAGATGGACTTTCGCATGGCGTACAGGAGGAACTCGTTCTCCTCTGCCAGATACACAAACAACCAGGGTGGACCCAGAGCTCCAAGCAGGTCTGACCTTTTTTTTTTTGTCACATGCAAACTTCAAGCCTACTATCACAGTCTGGATCAAGTGCGAGAGCCTAGGTGTCCAGACTTGGAAAGCACGCAAAAGAATCACATTCATTTAGACTCCAGTAAATCCATTTCTTCATTGTGTGTTCTTAAATCTAGATCCCAAAATACTCATGCATCAACATCCATACTTCTAAGTTCAGCTTAGTGGTCCTCAGTGTCACCCACCACCATACTGAGACCAACCTCCATGTTCTGCTTTGCCGTGTGACTGTGTCCCAGGGCCCCATGCTATAGTTTGGATCTGGAATGTCCTATATGTGTTAAAGGCCTCATCCCCAGCTTGATGCTGCTGGAGATGGTAGAACCTCTAAGAGATGGGGCTGAGAGGGAGGTTGTAGGCGTGCCCTTGAAGAGAACAGCGGCCCCGCCCCTTCCTCTTCAGCTCTTTTGGTTACCAGCCACCAGTAGACAAGTGGTTTTGCTGCCCCATGAGCTCCCCACCATGATGTGTGACCCTGCCACAGGCCAAAGAGAAGGGGCCAGCAACGCATCAACCGAAACCTCCAAGACTGTGAGCTAAAATAAACCTTTCCTCTTTATAAATTGATCATCTCAGGTACTTCTAATAGTGACGGAAAGCTAACACACATCACAATCTCGTTAACCAGAGACGATCAGTCACCAAAGGCGTATATCTAAGTGTTCTAAAAGATTTGCTCACCCATTCATAGTGTTCACAGTGACAAGTGGCAATCAGAACCTGGCAGATTTCCAAAATAATACATCTTTGCTGGGCTACTTACAAAGTGTTCCATAACATAATCACACAGATTAGGTTTCTGCCTAACAAATGCACAATGTTCACACCACACATTGGTTAATCCTAACAAGTGTATGAAGGAAGAACTATTGTGGACCCAATTTTATAAATGAGAAAACTGAGACCACAGAGGTTAAGTCACTCACTCAAGGTCACACAACTAGTAAGTGGCAGAACCAAGATCTGAACCCAGGCAGTCTGGGCCCAAAGTCTATGTTTTAACCACTACACACTAGGCTGCCGCCTCTTAGGACAGAGATACTAATGATGCCTCTTTCTCACTCTCTCTCTCTCTTTTTGTTTTTTTTTGTTTTTGTTTTTGTTTTTTTTGGTGCTGAGGATCTAAACCAGGGCCTCAGTAAGGTTCTGCCTCTGAGCTGCTCCTTACATTAGTCTGACCTGGCTTTGGACATCCTCAGCCTACTATTTGTTAAGATGTAGAAATAGAGGACTGTGGTGCTGAAGAGACTTAGCTAAGTCAGATAACCAGTCATGGGGAAACCTAGTGGTCTCTCTTTTCCCGGTTCTTCCACCAGAGTGGAGATGAAACAACATCAGCATCCCTGTCTACAGCATCTGTGTTGAAACTTCCAGAAGAGAAAAGGGTTTTCCAACTAGCTGGTTATTTCCTCATAGGCCGACACATGGCAACACTGGGAGGGTGTGCGCCCAGGAAGGACATGGGAGCTTCACACTGTACCTCACCCTAGGCATCTCTCCATCCCTAGTAAAATCCTTCATCATAAATGGGTAAGCCAGCCGGGCATGGTGGCACACGCTTGTAATCCCAGTACTTTGGGAGGCGGAGACCGGAGGATCCGGGTTCGCGACCAGCCTCAGCTCTCTCGCTGTCTCTCTCTCTCTCTCTCTCTCTCTGTCTGTCTGTCTCTCTCTCTCTCTGTCTCTCTCTCTCTCTCTCCTTAGTGAGGCCCTCCGCAACTTCGTGAGACCCGGTTTCAAAATAAAGTATAAAAAATAGGGCCGGGGGCGTAGCGCAGAGGTAGAACACCCCTGCGCTCAATCCCCGGTACCGCAAAAAAAAAAAATGGGTAAGCCAGCACATCACCCAGAGAAGTTGGAGAGACCTGCCACAAGCAAAACCCAGAGGAAATGCCACAATGGCATGCAGAAGAAGGATTTAGAAAAAGGAGGGTTAGAAGTAGCCAGGTTGTGGCTCAGGTTAAAACTAAAAATGAAGCTGGGCGCGGTGGCGCACGCTTGTAATCCCAGTACCTGGGAGGTAGAGACTGGAGGATCCGGGTTCGCGGCCAGCTTCAGCTACTTAGTGAGGCCCTCCGCAACTTCGTGAGACCCGGTTTCAAAATAAAGGATAAAAAATAGGGCCGGGGGTGTAGCTCGGAGGTAGAACACCCCTGGGTTCAATCCCTGGTACCGCAAAAAAAAGAAAAAAAAACTAAAAATGATGCTCAACTGCTACTTCTTCAGTCTGTGTCCCTATCCAAACATTTGTTATTTGTGTTATCTCCCTAGAGACAAAACAAACAAACTTTTTAAGCATCCCTTTGACAGCACGGTGCATATGGGACTGAGATGGAAATCTGACTCACTCTGCACTATGCCTGGATTAGTCAGCCCCTCCCCCCTTTCCATTCCTTCAGTGAGTTTACTTGCACACTGGCTGCCTCCTGTCTAAAAAGGCTTCAATATAGATGATGCATAGAAAAGTAAATTCACCTAACACTTCAATAGGTAAGTTTCCTTCCTTTCCTCAGGTCTCACTTCTCTTCAACAGCTTCTAAGCTACCATCACATGATAACTGCATGTCTCTTCTGGGTTGTCACTGCAGCTCCCGGGCTGGGGACAGGGAAGGTGCAGGAGACCCGATGCAAGCCACTTTCACAGCAGAAAGAGTTTTGCCCCAATCCTCTTTCCAGCATCTAGAAACCTCGCTGTTACTTTGTTTGTTCAGGGAATCGATATCCTTACAGGACAGCCGGAATCCAGAAACACTTGCTTTCAGATCAGGTAGAGAAGCATGCAGAGCTTGAGTCTGTACCGCCTAACCTAGAAGAGGAGCAGCACTCTTGGCTGGTGCCAGCCACACCTAAGCAGGGGCTAGAGTGTGCACTGTTACAGTGACCACAGAGGAATAACACTGACTGCACTTCAAACCCCTTCCAGACGCCCAGGCCGCCTCTTCTTTGCAAAAACGTTATGTTGCCATTAGTCCTAGGGAACCATCCTTTTCTTTCTGGGTACTTCCCTGACCTGTATCCCTTGCCTTTTTAATTTTTATTTTCACTGACATTTAGGAGGGGGACTACACGGAGACAAGACTTTCCTTCTTTAGTCCCTGTTTCATCTTCTCCTATCAGGAGAGAAAATAGCTTACTTGCCAGTTTTGATGGCTTTATGCAAACTGTTTTGTCCCTCGCTCAATTATCTTCGGCAATATTTATTACAAAAGTATGCACTCCAGCCCCTTAAGAGCCATCACTCAAACCCCACTCACCAAGCCCTCATCAGTAACTGCTCTTGTGAGGGGAATATCTGAATATTATCTGCTCATTTGTAGGAATGTGCTGAAGCAGTGGCTCTTTTTAAGTCTCCGCAGCGAGGTATGTTAATTACTCTGGTAATGATGGAAGATTAAATTAAAGGACTAATGAGCTTAGCATGAAAACACCAGGGCGGACTGGCAAGCAGGGAGCGAGAGAGGCTGCCCGCCCTGCCTGCAGAAGATGGCGCCCTGATCTCTCTCCTGAGTTATCAGCTGCTCACGGCTGCTCCAGCCGACCCACCGCCAATGGAAGTCGGCCAATAACATACCCTCATCAAGAGCTGGGAGGAGGAGGGCTCAGGGGGGAGGACGCTCTGAATGCAAAGAACTCGAGACAGAGTGAAGAAAGAAAAGAAGCTAAGAGATGACCTTCATTAAGGTGTCATAATTCCATGTCTGCATTACCACACTCATGTGATATCACCTGTAAATCAACCTGAAACATGTTTTGAAACATGCTACACCGTTAAGAGTTGGGCAATTACTCCAAAGAAGTGTTTCTTCATTAGTAGCAATAATGATCATCTTAATAATAGCAATGTCACGTGGGTGATGTCCAATGAAGGGCAGGGGCCGCAGAGCCTGAGTTTTCACTCTTACTTGCTAGATGTGTGACCTTAGGTAAGTCACTTGACCTCTCTCTCATCTCAACATTCTTGCTTTCTCAGGCACATGTTTTTGTTGTTTTAATGGAGCTGATAATACCTGCTTCACTGGGTTATTAAAAGGATTAAATTGGCTATATGTGGAAAAACACATTAAAACCTGTAAAATTCCATTACAATATTAGTAATAATTATTGCAAAGTTAAGACAGACTGCTAACCTACTTCCTGAGAAGCTGCAAGCCTCTTTATATTCAACTGTGACATAGGCCACCCGCAGCCCCACCAGCACGTACTGACATCAAATAAACACTTCTCAGTGAAAAGGGATTGCCTTCAAATACCTGGCCCAAACAAAATATGTTCCATTCCTTTAAAGGTGTAAGACTAGACAAAAATTGAGTTTGGATATCAATCTTAGGAGAAAAGGGGCCTCTGAGATGCTCTTCATTTCCATTATTTTTCTCCACTTATAAGAGCCACAGGCCTGACCTGGGTGAGGTCACACTGGAGTTCAGTGATGTCTCAAGGTCAAAGGAAAGATATCGCCTCTCTTACCTGCCAGGGGACAGGGGACCAGTTCTCCTTCCAGTCTCGCCTCAACATCTCCTCCACTGCAGGTATCCCCAGAAATCTTCCGGTAGCTGTCACACCCCCAGAAAGAAAGAGGAAAAAAACATCAAAGAGAAGCCAGGAAGGGACCCCATTTCCTACCCCAGACAGAAGACCCCACCTACACACTGCCCTGTAGAACCAGGAGGAATGGACTGGTCCTCTGTGTCAGATCTGCTGATAATTAGACTAGGCAGGCCCAGGCAATCTAGTACACTGTTGAGGAAAACACTTTTAAATCCATTGCTGCAATCAACTGCTGTGAAGATGTTTCCTTGCTGCTGTTTATGACTAAGATGTTCTGAGAGCCGCAGAGAAGCCTGTGAGCCTAAGAGTGTTTTCTCACTGGGACGGGACGGTCTGCAGGGCAACATTATTTTAAGCAAAGCCCAACTACTTGTAACATGCTAAACTCAGAATTCTACAAGTCAGAGTGTGAAAGGAATCCAAGTGAGTCCAACCTGGCAACCTGTGGGATACGTACCCTCTCGTTCTCCTGTATGTAGAACCCACAGGACAAGGCACGGGCGGGGAGTAGGACTTCCCAGAAAATTCTGGGTCTGGAACACACACCTCTAAAGATAAATCTTCACTCATCTTGAAGCCGAAGTCACTGAAAAGGTAATGGAGGGTTGTTCAGGCCACTGTTTCACACATTTCAAACCTACCCTGAGACTTTTACTGTTATACCTACGGCTTGTATTATAAGTCATTTAAGACATCCCTGTAAAGAACATGCATGTTTTTACACCCAAGTATACCCACAGAAAAAAAGCTTTTATCAGAAACACAACTGGGAAACCATGAAAACATGCGATAAATAGACAAAAACAATACAAATCCTCTTGCCAAAAACAAAATAATATGAAATTCTACCCAGATCTAGTTCCCTACCCAAAGACTCTAGGCCTGCCTTCTCTTCTTTGCTTAAAAGGATCATCGCCTGTTGAAGAAGTACTAGTATTCAATGAGAATTTCTCCTTGACATAACCAGAAGAATTAAAAAAGAAATATAAAAAGAAACTTTTTTAAAAATTATTTTGACTAAGGACTCAATGTCATTTAAGACACTGTCTACATATCTAAATCACCTGGGTTGCCCATCCTGTATCTTGGGATACAGTGGGTGGGTTCCTGAGACTGGCGATCTGGGGTCACATGGATCTACCCTCCCGGCTCAAGGCAGAACCTAGGGGTGCTGCAGGAGGCCTCCGTGGAATCTTGGCCCTGCTCGCAACCACCTGACTTCTCTGGGCCAGGCCTGACGATGCGAAGGCCAGACAGCCGTACTATCTACCTCCCAAGGCCTCACCCAAGCTGGCAATTCCATAATTCAAAGGAATTTTTCCATGTTCATGTGCTCTACCTTGAAAAGCTTCATTATTGCATTCAATTCAACAAATATTTATTAAACATTTCCTATATGAGAAGTATGACCAGATACAAGGCAAAGTGATGTATGTGAATTAATTATATAAGCCACATTTAGCAATTTGTAGGGAATTGTTCCAAAGGCAACGGGTTTATCACTCCATCAAACAGGTCTGACTCGATCGATTCACTTTACACCTTTGCGGGGACTGGCGGAGCATTCACTGAATACTCATTTGCCTCCAACGGGACAGCTCCCATTCCTAGGCAGGTCACGACTCTGGTGGACCGTGAAAGCATGTTGGGGGGCCAGGCCCAGCATCCTCCCCTCCCCACAAGGAATGGAAGATCACAAAATACATCACACGTTTAAAAGTCAATGTGCCAGGCACGGTGGTACACACCAGTAATCCCAGTACTTGGGAGGCTGAGATAGGAGGATCACAGGTTCCAGACCAGCCTCAGCAACTTAGTGAGACACAATTTCAAAATAAAAAAGGGCTGGGGGTATAGCTTGGAGGTAGAATGTCCCTGAGTTCAATCCCTAGTATTAAATACTAATAATGATAATAATAATAAATATAAAAGCCGGGCGTGGTGGCACACGCTTGCAATCCCAGTACTTGGGAGGCTGAGACAGGAGGATCACAGGTTTGCTGCCAACCTCAGCTACTTAGTGAGGTCCTCTGCAACTTAGTGAGACCCTGTTTCAAAATAAAGAATAAAAAATGAGCTAGGGGTGTAGCTCAGAGGTAGAAGGCCCCCAAGTTCAACCCCCAGTATGGCAAAAAAAAATAATAAATAAAAGTTAATGTTGTACTATAAAACTTGTTTTAATTACATGTATGTATGTATCCATATATACATAGGTACAAGGTTATAACATAAAATGTATTATTTACTAGGGGTCACAGTCAAGAATTTGAAATCACGTCTTGGCCATGTTGGGCAATATAAAGATGTAAAAGAAACTGGCGTACAGGCCATAGTTGTGTGTCCCAGTGAAGTCCAAAATGACGGTAAGAGGGAACCTGATTTCCAAATCCAGTTGTCAACCAGTGGCTTGGCTCAGGGTCAGGTGTTGCGGCTTGCTCAATCTCTTCTTATCTCCCGCTGTCTATCTGGAGACCATTTCCCTGCTCAGTGGGACTGCCGCATGTCAATCCCACTGAGCATTTCCAAGAGCTACACGGTCAAGCTGGCTCCTTGCAACAGCCACAGCAAGCGGAGGAGCAACAGGGGACCGCCTGAGATCAATATGCCGTGTCCGCCGTGCCCTCACTCCACGCCCTCCGGTGGCCTGCAAGCCCAACTCCACGGGGCAGCAAAGCAGGTGGCTTTCCTGGTCTATAATAAGAAGACTCCATACACCGGGGAATAAACACCCAGCAGGTTCCAGCAAGCCAGATGGGGGAGGCACGGCAAACCAGTGGGAGCCCTGGACAGTCTGCCCCGGAAGGCACACCAAGCTCCTTTCGGTTTTAGTGTTGTTTTTATTTGGGGGAATGTCAAAGAAATAAAAATTTTTAACATTTTTTTAAAGCATTAACAGCAGCCATGAAGGAAGAAACCGAAAGGTGTATTGGATTTTCTTATGCGTTTTTTATTTAGTCTTTATTTTATTTTGAAACACCGAGTTCCGGTACCACAGGGAAACCGGGTTCCAGATCCCCTGCAGGTGCCAAATTCAGAGGGATGCTCAAACATCTGTGGTGTCACCTTAGCAGCAACAAAGGGACTGTCCTGCAAGCTCTACGTCTTGCTGCTCAGAGGACAGATGTGCAGATAAGCAGCATCATATTATCTAGGAGCCTGGCAGAACCACAGACACCCCCTCCACCCAGGACTCCTGAGGCAGGATTGGCATTTTAACAAGACCCCAGGGGATCTGCAGACACATTAAAGTTTCCAAAACACTGGTCTTGAACAGAAGTGGCCAAATCTGATGGGCTATTTTGTAAATAAAGTTTTACGGGATCACAGCCATACCCATTGATCCAGGTCTGCGCTCATTCCTCCCTGGGTGCTACCTGGGGCACAGCTAAGTAGTTGCAACTGCAACAGAGACAGCAGGAACCAAGCAGCCTCAAAGCCTAAAACATTTCTATGTGGTCCTGTTCCAGCCTCTGTTCTAGAACACATCCCAGAATTCTGGCTTTAACTAGGTCAGTGTGGCGCTCTCCAAAGCAAAATTTAGCTCCATGGTGCCTCTGCAACCACTGAAATAGGAGGTCTGTGTATGTTGGAAGCCAAGCTCTATTGGTACCCCTGGCTGCTCTACAACCATGTCCCGTTGAAGTGTAGACTGAGGACCTGGCAGGGAGCTCCGAAATGCTATGCACTCTGCTGCCAGCCTCATCTTCCTATCACCGAGCTCCGTCCTGATCAACTCTGCTCACAAGCCTTCAAGGCCCCTCCCGCTCATAGAACAGTCCATTCCCTTCAGGGGCTCTGCTCCTACTGCTTCTACATTTCCACCTCACCTCCACTCCCTGCCCTGCTGCCATTCAAAGGAAACCACAAGGACACTGTCCTGTCTGCGCCCCCCTTCAACATGGTCTCAGAATGCCCCACGCCCCACTTCAACATGGTCTCAGAATGCCCCGCGCCCCGCTTCAACATGGTCTCAGAATGCCCCGCGCCCCGCTTCAACGTGGTCTCAGAATGCCCCACGCCCCGCTTCAACGTGGTCTCAGAATGCCCCGCGCCCCGCTTCAACGTGGTCTCAGAATGCCCCGCACCCCGCTTCAACGTGGTCTCAGAATGCCCCGTGCCCTGCTTCAACGTGATCTCAGAATGCCCCACACATATCCAGATGCCCCCCTCGGCCCGTCTCCAACAGGCTCTCCTCTAAGTATTTCCCGACTCCCCATAAGAAAATGGACAAAATCACCTGTTCCTCCTCTAAGGCACTTGTGTTGTGACCAGGTCACTTCTACATTTAAGCCTTTTCAGCAATGCTTTGGGTATTTTGCTCATGGAATAATAAATGATGTAAAAATACATACACTAATGTAGCATCATTTCTGATAAGGAAATAAATCCCCTGTAGGGTAGGGGTCCTAAGGAAAAC
This sequence comes from Glis glis, assembly GCA_004027185.1. Lineage (NCBI taxonomy): Eukaryota > Metazoa > Chordata > Mammalia > Rodentia > Gliridae > Glis > Glis glis. Next base: position 86,926 of record PVJS01002025.1, read on the forward strand.
AGGTTACCTACAACGCAACCTTCAGCATGCTCCCTTTGGGGGACAGCCTCCTAGAAACAAGTCCCAGAGCTACCTAGATCCCTGAGTAACTGTCCCCAGCTTCTCAAGGGTGCAACACCTCTACCGTGTTGCATAGCTAACAACTAAAGAGGACCACTCAGGTAAAAAGTTGCTAGCATAGTTCCGGACACATAAAAGATGCGTCATAACATTTATTTCCTCTTCCTCTCCCTTCCTCAGGGGAAGGGACCAGGCCTTAGTCTGTGTCCCCTACACTGCTGAGTGAATAAAATGCAAGTTGGTGCCCCAGCCACGGAAGAGGAACAAACCATTCGTAGTCCTGCCGGGTGCAGGAGCAGTTGGACACCACCACGGGCCGGTCAAAGTCTTCTCCATTAAAGCACGTTGCGTGGGAAGTCCTCCGTTTGAAAACCGTCTTGTGTCCCAGCAAGCACTCGTTCCCCCGCTCGTCGGACGGTGACCAGAGCTTGTAGTCATTCTCCGTGCAGGGAACCCCTGTGGAAAGGAAAGAGCGGGGAGCATTGGAGCCAGGCTCACGGGGTGCCCTTGCCACCCTCAGCCCTGTTCCTGCTTCCTGCACATCCCGTGGCTGCTCGGCATGCACGGAGCTCAGGCGCTGTGCTAAGCCTCTGATCGGCTGTGTTGACACCAAGCAGCCCCTGCGTCAAACAGATGCCACTCAAACACAGCCATTCATCTAAGAAATCAGGGGAGAAACAAGCCCCGGTGGCACCATCCAAACTTCCGAATTATTTTAAGAAAGTCAGAAATTTCCCTTAGAAATAGGTACCCAGAGCTGGGCGTGGTGGCGCACGCTTGTAATCCCAGTACTTGGGAGGCTGAGACAGGAGGATCAAGGGTTCATGGATGGCCTCAGCTATTTAGTGAGGCCCTCTGCAACTTAATGAGACCCTGTTTCAAAATAAAGAATAAAAAATAGGGCTGGGGGTGTAGCTCAGAGGTAGAATGCCCCTGGGTTCAATCCCCCAGTCCCGCCAAAAAAAAAAAAGAAAGAGATACCCAGGGGTGTTTCCCTTCCAGGGAACAAGGCACAGGCTGAGTCCTTGATGGGTGATGTCATTCAGGGGTACCGTTCCCTGCCTGTCTGCTGTAGGAGTGACGGCACAGCTGGTGGGGTGGCCGAGAGCCCTCGGGAATTCTCTGGCCCCACTTGGAGGTGAGGATCTTGGAGGAAAGGCTGGGAAATGGTAAGAGGACTTGGGCAGTCACTCCGCGTGAGCCACACTCATTGCAACGTCAGCAAAGGCTCTCTCCAGGAATTCCACAGTGCGCCCACTTCCATGTTGGCACCTTCTGCCTATTTTACATTCACTTCTTTGGTCAGGTTAAATACTACCCGAAGGAGATGCACAACTGTCACTCAAAGGAGCAAGGACTTATTAAAACCCTCCTGACCATGAGGCAATCAGGCTGCCCAGTAAGTGCACTACAAATACGCACGGGACGCATGCTTCTCTTTAAGAGCTTTATAATCCAGTGGATGCAAGATGTCACACAGAGCGACACACAAATTCACCATTCAAGGCATGATGAACACACTTATTTCTGGACAGAGAGAAGAGGGGACACATTTTCTGGCTGAGATACCAGCAGCAAGTGCATTAACTCCCACGACTTGGAAAGCGTTTCAATCGTGGAGGGTGGATGGGTGGGAGGTGAGGAGACACGGAGGGCTCTGGGCAGTGGAAATGATGTTGGCCAAGATGGAGAAGCAGGGACACGTGGGAGAACATGGGGTGGCAGGGATGGCGCTGGGGAGCCTCTATCCTCCCTGCTGACTGACATGTTCTGCGTCTAAACAAGCAGACCATGACTAGACTCTAGGCAGCTTCGTGAGGACCCTGCATCACCAGGTACATAGCCCTGCACAGCAAGGCGACTCACTGAACACATTCTCACAGACCTGCTGATTTGGAGATTTTTTTCATCCATCCATCCATCCATCCATCCATCCATCCATCCATCCATCATTCTGAAGCCACATATTTAGACCTAAAGCATTCATTAATTCACCCACATATTCAATGGTCACATATTTAGACCTACTCCGTGCCAGGGACTACACAAGGAAACCAAGATACAAAGACTAACACACAGTCCTGTTAAAAAGGGACTTCAGTCAAGTGATGAGAAAGACCAGCAGAATTGCGGAAGGGGAGTAGAGGAAGGAGGTGGAGAGGGAGAAAATGAGGTTTGAGGAAGGGAACCATTCAAATAAGGTCATGTCCATACATGAAAGTGCTACTTCCAATCTCACTAATATGTATGGGGAGGGGGAGGGGG
>PVJS01002026.1:0-89201 GCA_004027185.1 Glis glis
AAAAAAAAAAAAAAAAAAAAAAAAAAGTGGTGAGGATGTAGTTCAGTGGTAGAGTGCCACTGGATTCAATCCCCACTACTGAAACAAAAAAAAGAAAAGAAAAGAAAAACTAGCTTTCAGTTTAATTAAATGGCTTTGATTCTTATACAAAATTTTTAATGCTTTGGGACCTACTTTCTGCAAAAGCAGCCCAACAAAAATGACCTATACCATCATCATTTCAGCAGCAAAACTGATTAAAAATAGTCATGATTCAAATCTATATAATCAAATGTCTGTGTTCCATTGATGACTTTATTAAAGAGTGTATCTCAAACAAAATTATTCTGTAGATCTTCTTATTTTTAAATGATGCATATTCTAAAATTAGATATCTTCTGGTCCCAAATTTTAGGATTATCCGCTTTCCCTATTCATTCTACTGTAATTAAAGAAAAACCCCAAATTAATTCAGAAATTCAATGAATATTTTAGAGCATATTATGTGTCAAATACTATACTATGTGTTGGGATACAGCAGTGCATAGTCTTACTAACCTTTCCCTCAAGGAGCTTATAGTGGAGTTGGTATGAGAATAAAATATTTACAACAAATCTCTAAGAGTTGATAGCCTCAAAGAGCTCCGCTAATCTTATAGAAAAAGTTATGATTAAAGGGCAGGAAGAGGCATTTCATAAAAGAAATAGATGCAGCAAAGAATTGATAAAAAATTTTAAATTGTAATTGTCAGTGCTTTAATGAACAGTGACATGAGTATCTGTTTTCATACTAGTAAGAACATATTCATATAATCTTTTAAACAAAGGGCATACATTTGCTTAAAATTTATTTATTTATATAGCATATACATGCACAGAATCTTAACATTTTTGTTGTAATCATCTCATTTCAAGAAATTTATCCAAAGAAAATTATCAGAGAGGCCATCAAAGACTATGTACAAGGTATCACAGCATTATTCATGTTAGTGAAATCTTAGAAATACCTTTAATATTTAATAACATGTAAAAATGCTCAAAAATATGTATTTAAAAGAGTAATAAACAAAGATGCTTAGGGATGGAGTTACATGATATTTCCCAGTATACATTGTTTTTAAAAATATGCTTTGTTTATTGTTTTTTAGATAGAGCCTGGCAATAACAGGGATATCTTTTTTGCCTACTTTTCAGATTTGTAACAAATCTTTATAAAGCCAAGTGGAGTTTTTGGTAACTGTATTTATACCAGAGAATTTTTATATTCAAGATAAGCCATTCTGTTCTTAATTCCATTGAGTGGAAAATTATATTGTATTTCTTTTTTTTTTTTGCGGTACTGGGGATTGAACCCAGGGGCGTTCTACCTCTGTGCTACACCCCCGGCCCTATTTTTTATACTTTATTTTGAAACCGGGTCTCACGAAGTTGCGGAGGGCCTCACTAAGTAGATTGAGAGAGAGAGGGAAACAGGGAGAGAGAGAAAGAGAGAGCTGAGGCTGGCCGCGAACCCGGATCCTGGTCTCCGCCTCCCAAAGTACTGGGATTACAAGCGTGCGCCACCACGCCCAGCCCTATATTGTATTTCAATGGAAGTTCAAAGGTAAAACTTTTTTCTGACTCATACCTAAATAACCAATAAAAAATTTCAACAACACAGAATTCACTATTTAAAAGTTATCTATTTTAAGGTGCCTAGTAACTCTTACATGCTTGAAAACATGGGCATTATGCTATTTTTTAGTAATATAACAATTTTGTAGATAAATATATGGATTAAATTATTTCTGGCTAAAGGGTATCAAATAACTTGTTTAAAAGTCTGATTTGTATGAATTATATTTTCTTGGCATCAAAGCTATTATAGAATTTAAGGATAAAAATAATAAATTTATTATAAAATGTAAATGAACTGAGGGTGGTGGCACATTCCTGTATTCCCGGTACTTGTGAGGTAGAGGCAGGAGGATCACAGGCTCAAGGCCAGCCTCAGCAACTTAGCGAGACCCTGTTTTAAAATAAAAAGTAATATAGGGCTGGGGGTGGAGCTTAGTGGTAGAATGCCCTTCGGTTCAATTCCCCAGTGCCTGTATATATTATTATACGTATATATATATGTGAATAATTGCATATGTTAGTGAACAATGAGAAATTAAAGCCTTTTAAAAAAGAGAATTTCTTCTGCCGGGCATGGTGGCGCACGCTTGTAATCCTAGTACTTGAGAGGCTGAGACAGGAGGATTGCAGGTTCAAGGCCAGCCTCAGCTACTTAGTGAGGACCACTGCAACTTAGTGAGACCGTTTCAAAATAAAGAATAAAAAATAGGGCTGGGGATGTAGCTCGGAGGTAGAATGCCCCTGGGTTCAATCCCCAGTACCACAAAAAAATGAGAGAATTTCTTTAGAATACAAGTGTATGGGCAGGGAGTAGAGAATCTATGACTTGCTCCCAAGATTCTTAATTTTAACTTCTTGTTTTTTCATTATTCTTTGTAACTTTCCATTTTTTTATCCTTTTACTTGTTTAGTTTTATAATCACATTGCCTTCCCTCTAGAAACACAGAGTAATTTTTTGTTGACATATTTGTATAATTAATCACTTTTTCATTTCTTTACTTTTTTTACTTTGTTTTAATAAATGAAACAGAGGCACCCATTTTATTGAAAGGGCTGAATAGTACAATATAAGTAATATAGTGAAGTGAAATATAAATCAAGAGTCTTTATTTATAGGAATTTGTTTAAATGTTGAACCCAAGCCAGGCGTGGTGGCACACGCTTGTAATCCCAGTACTTGGGAGGCGGAGACCAGAGGATCCAGGTTTGCGGCCAGCCTCAGCTATTTAGTGAGGCCCTCCACAACTTCGTGAGACCCAGTTTCAAAATAAAGGATAAAAAATAGGGCTGGTGTTGTAGCTCAGAGGTAAAATGCCCCTGGGTTCAATCCCTGGTACCGCAAAAAAAAAAAGAAAGAAAGAATATAAAAAATAGGGCTGGAGGTATAGCTGGGAGGTAGAATGGCCCTGGGTTCAATCCCTAGTACTGCAATCAATCAATCAATCAATCAATAATTGTTGAACCTACCCCACCCCACCCTGGTACAGAGGATCAAACCCAATCTCATCCAGCTAGGCAAGCACTCTCCCACCGACCTACAGCCCCACACCTAAATGTTGAACTCTTAGCAAAACTTTTTTTTAAAATCTCCTCCTCCAAATCGTAGCTACCAAATGCCAGTATATACTGGATGATATAGGTTGGAATATAAATAATTTATAAGAAAAAAGTTCTATTTCGTGTCACTGATAGTCCATAATATTTTAAAGCCATGCATAGTATAATAGGGTTAAGTAAATTAAATAGTTCTAAAAATAAGATGTTCTAGTCCTTTAAACAAACAAACAGAAATGTTTATGTAATCTTGATCTGTATCAATATAAAGCATTATCATGGGAGGAAAGGTAGGAAATCTACATTAGTCATTCCTGAAGTAAGAGCCTAAATTTAATGAAAAGACCTGAAAGTCAGAGAGTTTAATACCAACTATGCTTTTATATTTTTTGATGTGTTTGAAAAGCCAGTGAACTACTCTGTACCTCAGTTCCCTTATCATTAAAACAAATAAAATATCCAACCTCTTCTAAAATATTTCCACCAAATATCTTGTAACTAAAGAAAAGTGCAAATGGCTTCACCCAGTGATATGAGAGCCACCTTAATGCAGCTGCCACAAGCCAAACATTTTTTCATATTTTATTTTAAAAATTAATATAAGGTTAGCTTTCTACTCCAAAGTATATGATCATTTTAATAAAAATATAACATTTACAATTACTTATTATTGAGGGTGGGGCTCATTTTCTACCTTGTTAACAAAGAAATCATTTTACAGTGAGCTCATTTTGGGAAAATTAGACTAAACAAAAGGGAATCAATACCACATACTATATTAGGATCTAGACAATTTCTTTTGTTGCATGGTATTTCTAGACTCCAAATTTTTTAAAAAAAGGTAAATGCAAATGGCAGAGTTATGTCACTGTTTTACAGGCCACGTCCTGGTAATGAATCCCCGAGGATAGTTGCCCCAATAATTAATCCCTAAAGAAAGAGTCCCAGAATGTTGCAAAAGAGGCGGTACAGTGCAATATAGCCTTTTCAAACTTTCTGGGGTGGGGCAGGGCTGCTGAGGGTCAAACCCAGGGGCACTCTACCTCTGAGCTATAGCCCCAGCCCTTTTTTTTTAAACAAAGTCTCACTTGGATGCTGAGAGCATCACTAATTTGCTGAGGCTGGCCTTGAACCTATGATCCTCCTATCTCAGCCTCCCAAGTGCTGTGATTATAGGCATGCACCACCACACCTAAGTTTTTCAAACTATTTCTAATGGATATTTTGTTTAAATATTCTAACTAAGAATAGAAGATTGAAATGTTTTTGATCCTATGATCAATATCTTTTATAATCTCATTGAAATGCATATAGAAAGACTTCTTCAGGGTGGTGAAATGACTAGTGGTGATATAAATAAACTAATAATCTCAACTGACTTGTAACCCTCACAATTCTTTATATCCATTCTCAAACTTCTTTTATATTGCAGTGATCCTATGGGTAATACAGTTTGAACATCCCTAATCTGAAAATACGAAATTCATAATGCTCCAAAATCCAAAATATTTTGGGTCATTTTGACAAATATTCCAAAATCAAAATCTCTGATATCTGAAGCACCTCTAGTTCCAAGCATTTTGAATAAAGGATATTCAACCTATATAAATGTTTCACAGTTTAACCTCTCTTATCCTCTGATAATCTTTAGCCTCATAGAAAATATGTATAAAAGTAGCTAAAAATGTGAGGCTCTTATAATGAAGAGAAAATTAACTCATCAAAATGCTTCTCTTTTATGATTTCTTTTTAATTATTATTAAAAAAAGACATTTGGATTAACTGTGAACTTATTTTATACTGCTCCATACAGTTAACCAGTGATGGTTGACCAGAATAAATTAGAATATTACATTTTAAAACATATTGATTTCACTTTTCCCTATTACTCAAATTTTAGTTTATAGAGACAAATCTTACCAATTCTTTCTGGTGTTTTTCAGTATTAGGTGGTGGTGGTAGTAGTAGTAGTAGTAGTAGTAGTAGTAGTAGTAGTGTAGTAGTAGTATCTATTTCAGGGGCCACAAAAAAATCACACAAAACTTTACTTGCAAACCATATTGGTTTTGAAAACTATTGGTTTTCCAGTCTTATAATAGTTTCAAAGATAGATTTGTAGTCAGAAAATTGATGTCGAGCCTTAATAAATTGCTCACAAAGTCTGCTTAAATCGGTCCTCTCATCTATTTTTCACATTCAGAACTCAGTGGTGACTGTCTTTTTTTTCCCCTCATAATTCATTCTAGAAGTTTCTGTACTTGCACTTGCATTTGAAACTGAAATAATATGGGAAATTTTTCAAGTCTTCTAGAAATAAAAGACAATGTGGAAAATGGGGTTCACTTGTTATTATATAACAGTTCTGAAAATTGTCACAGTTTTTTAAAGTTTTTAGAAAACGGTATAAGGCATTAGACTATACTTGTTCAGGAAACTACTAAGACTCTTTATAATCCAAATATTGTGAGTCTCCATTTAAGATGGGAAATAGCTTTTGTTATAAAGATGTTCTCTGAGATAAAAGGCAATAGCACAAGATAAAGATATATTATGAATTGACTCTCCATTGGGAGATCCTCTTATAGAGTGTTGCTGTTCCAATTAATCTTCATTGTTTCTAAATTGGGCAATGCTGTTTCACTAAGAAGAGTAAGATTTGGTGATTATCTTTTAGCCAAAACATCTAGTTAATGCTGAAGAATTAATAAAAACTATATCAGATAAAGCCAAAAACTAATGCAGTTCTTATATACAAAGATGCTTTTTTCAAAACAAAAATTTAAATTTTATTAGTGTTCCTCATCAGTCTCCATATACTATCAAAGGCATCCTAAAAGGGATAAAGCAATCTATATCTTGCTTCCAGGAAGTAAAATTTTGTAGTATGGTCAGGTTGCTTATTTTCCTGCAAGTACAGAAATCCTGAGTGCAAAACTACTTAGTCTCTTGCCCAGCATGTGCAAGGCCCTGGACTCCATCCCTAGCCACTCACAAAACTTGGTCTGAAGCTTCCTCCCACCAACACCCCACTTTTCAGTGGGGGGTAGTCTCCCTCTTTAACCAAAACATTAGTTCTTATTAGAGCTCTATTAATTAAAAAAACAGCTCATCTTACAAGATACTTTGTATTATGACTCTTTCTTTATTTATTATATAGTAATGTGGAGCAAGTTTTTAAAATAGCAATTTTACTTTTCATTTCCCCTTTTCTTACTTGATAGGAAAATTCAACTAGAATAAGAGAAAGCTGTGAAGGAGTGAATATATCTAACATTGGTCTGGCATTAAAATTTTCTGGTTGGGCAGCACGATTGTTTAATTGGTAATCTCAGTGACAGCTGAACAACCTCAGTGCTTGGGTCAGCAAGCAGAGGAGCTTCACTCTGTCACCCATCAAGAATGATGCTTGTCAGGACTGATCTTTCCACATAAGAAACACTCATGTTTCTAGTCATACCATTGATGTATTCTGATATTACAATGAAATAGACACTTAAACACTGAAAGAGAAAAAGTGCATAGGTATATTTGTAATTCTTTGTTTTTTGTAAGCCAAATGCAAATGTAACACTACTCCAGATACTGCTTCATCAGAAGTCCCCAAGATAACCAAAAGTAAGTGCCAATTTCCTCATCTCAGGAATAGTGCCATAGCAAAGACTCAATTCTTTAGTGACCAGCTTATTTGCAGAGCATGTCATACAGCCTCTGGGTTAGTTTACTCCTTGGCCTCCTAAGAGATACCTAAGAGTCAATTGATGTTTTTGCATGTGTTATTTACTAATGTGTAGAAAATTTTTAAGTTCACTTTTTCTTTATTCTGTCTTTTTTACCCATCTTCCCTCATTGTAGCAAATTAGACGGCCGGATGAAAGCAAAGGAGTTGCTAGTAGAGTTGGATCCCTCAAAGTAAATATGTTTCTAACATTTTTTGGCAAGATTTCGTCTATAGCCTACACTTCTTCCTTTTTGGAGGGTGGTGGGAGGAAGGGGGCTTTTTCCATTTTTCACCATCCCATTTTTTTTATTTTAATATTTTTATTGGCTGTTGGGTCATATTATTTTTTTTTGTTTCAGCTACACATAGAGCAACCAGCTGAAGGCAAGCTGCCAAATAACTAGCTTTGAATGGCACCACAAACAAGAGAAAGGGCAACTGCCTCATTTCAGGTGCCTATAATTTGGGTTTCTAGAGTAAACCGTTCCTCTGATTGATGTCACTGATTGTGTTTTAAGTTCCTCTTACCCAGAGAACTAATCTATTTTCAGAATGTTATCACCCCTTTAACTTTTTTTGTAAAAAATATTTAAATGTTATTTAGTGTCATTATCAGTTGTAGCTCATTCTAGAAAAAAATTATTATGAATTAATAACATGTATTGGATACATGTAATCTTAAGAACCAGAAAGGAATTTTATGTGATGCTAGTACAATGGGCCTACATATAGCTAAGTGTGTAAACACGCTTAGTCCTCTTTGTTTTATTTTTTTAAGTTTAAAATTTTGATATAGCAATAGCCAGAAACAGAGATATGTCTAAATGTTTGCCCATTCATGTATATGATCTGCAAATATACAACTTAAAGATTTCTGATTTGATGGTCCCATTTGCTAGTAACTAAATACCACTCATCAGTATTTCTTGGGCACTCAGTACTCTAACATTAAATCGCAATGAAAAGGTAAACAAATTATCACCCTTAAAAAACACAGACATAGTCATTGGTTACTTTTAATGCTGCCACCATAAATGCAAGTTAGAAAATTGCTGAACTCTAAAAATATGCAGAATAATCAAACACAAAATTAACTACTTTTTTATATATCAATCTCATTTGTCCTTACAGTAATAGCAACTGTTAAATTAATCAACATGCCAGATAATGAGTGTACTGGAATGTCCTAAAATTCAGTAACTCCCTTGAAGCCCAATATTGAGTCATTTCAAAATTTTATACACCTCCTATTTATTTCCATTTAACAATTTATGAAACACAGATTTCTGCACTCTTTTTCTCTCCTTGCCTCTTCTGCCTTCTTAGTTTTACTTTTTTGTTTGTTTATTTATTTATTTGTGTGTGTGCACACACATCAGTGCACATGGATGAAGGTGTATTTTGTACGTTTGTGTTCTTTATTCTTGAAAAACCATCCTCTGTTCTTTAACACTGCTTTATATTGGGTAGCTATTATATTAAAATGTTATTTCACTAAGGATAATCAGAGTGGATGGAAAGTGTTGATTGTATTACTATTTAAAAAACTGGGCTACTTAAGGTTATTCAGTTAGGAAAATGTGATGATGTATCAGTAGCATTCCTCACTGTCTACCTGTGAGGTATCATATTTTACCTTGTCATTAAGAGAAGATAGACCCACTATTGTTTGGACTATGGATTATGACACAGATTAAAATGAGAAGGTACAGTACAATATTTTTGAAAATTACTCATAGAAAACTAAGATAAAAAAGGCATCCATAACTATAGCACCTTCTATTATAAACTGGATTGTATGTGCAAATATGTATATATGTTTGTGTGTATGCATGTGTGTGTAATTGTGTATGTATGTATGTGCAAGTATGTATGTGTGTGTGTAATTATCTCTAAGTTCAGCTTCTGGATATATAGAACTTTAACTTATAACTCTATGTTTATTACTTTTAAATGTATATACAGTATGATTATGTATATACACATATATGTTTAAGAACAAAAAGTATATTTTACAGTTCAATCAGTTCATCTCAGTATGGATGCAGCATTAAATCAGAAAGTGTATTTGGGAAATAAAGGCAAATTTTATTATCTTTAAATATTTTTACTCAGTATTCTACCAAATAGAAAGATTTAAAGTAAACCTCATGGAGATTATAAGGGTAGTTCCAGTATTTATTGTCACTAATTCTTTGGTGAGAAAAGATACTGGAATTAAACAAAATAAAATGTTGGCTTCCTAGCCACGAGTTTGTTGAGTATGTATTATGTTATACAAAGATCTTTGATGTTTTAAAATGTTTGCCAAAGGCAGTGAGAAATGTATAATGTTATGATCTTATTTTTAAAAGGAAAAAGAGGAAAACTGAAAATAGAACAAGTTACCTTTTCACTTCATTTTCTGATGTTTACATGTAGCTCCATGGAAAGCTGGAGGAGCTCAGAGGTCACCTAGAGGGCAGTGTGAAGGGATGCTCTCTCAGAGTAAATGCACCATTTCACTCGCTGGTTCTTTTCCCCTAAACTTCTGCTGACTGGTAATTCCAAATCTGACTGGTTTGTCCTCTCATCTCCATCTCTTTTACTTTCTGTCTCTCCCCCCCCTTCTTTCTTTTCTAGCTGCGGCTTCATGCTCACATTTATGAAATAAAGATTAAATTGTCAGTATAGAAGATACTTAAACCACATTAACATCGCAGATGATTTAGTAACATTTTGGCCCCAATGCAAAATAAAAACTTTCTTTTCAAAATTAGTACTTTTTATATCCTAGTGTAATTTCCTGAGGATCTTTTCATGAGACTTCTATTTGGAGCTTCTGCATTGACCATGTGTTTTATCCCTTGTTGGATATGTCAACAACATTATAAATTATGGACTGGATCCAAGGAGTAGAGCCTTGATGATTTAATTTCAATTTTCAAGGAAAATGATCAATGCCAGAGTGTCATCATGATAATTTGGCAAGTGGGCACATTTATTCTGAGTTAATGGGCTTTTCTTAATTCGGAGTTTTTTTTTTAAATAATTGTTACTTTTTGTTTAAAAATAAGAAAATTGGCAACAGGCATCTTCATCAGGAATACCTTCATGTAACATCTTACAAATACTTTAGCTAAAGAATCATATACTAAAGACAAGCACTGAAGGAAAACAACACTCGATAGCCACTCAATACTGTACATATATCATATAGGCAGTATTAACGACAGGGGTGTGTGTGTGTGTGTGTGTGTGTGTTCAGGTTTTTAGAATGCTTGGTCCTCCTTTTAAATGTATGTTTTGAAGAAAAGTGGAAGTAAAATCTCCCAAATAGTATGTGACATAAATATGGCAAATGAAAATTAGCTTATTACACTTAAATAATTTATGGTTTAACCCTGACCTCATTTTCCCAAGGCTTCTAAAAAAGTTCCTGTGAATCTACCTCCTGATTTATTTCTTCCCAAGTTTATTGTCATTCATTTAATTCATGTCATAATAATTTGGTCATAAAGAATAGAATAAGCCAGGCGTGGTGGCGCTCAATTGAAACCCCAGTACTTGCAAGGCTGTGACAGGAGGATCACAGGTTCAAGGCCAGCCTCAGCTACTTAGTGAGGCCCTCCACAACTTAGTGAGACCCTGTTTCAAATAAAGAATAAAAACTAGGGCTGGGGTGGGGGGGCAGCTCAGAGTTAGAATGCCCCTGGGTTCAATCCCCAGTACCGCAAAAAAAAAAAAAAGAGTAGAATAAAAGCTAGGGAGATGGCAATTCTCTTATACCTCAACCTCTTTTTAATTATATGCTATATATAATCATGTATAAATTTCTAATTACCAAAGTCCAAAGTGGTTTTTATTAATATCAGTCATTAAATTCTGATTGCTAAACAGGGAAAGAAATTGATACTAGTATCTCATTTCTCTTACTACTTTTTAATGTTGTTAATGTGGTACTGGAGATTGAACACAGGGATGGGCATTCTACCTCTGAGCTATACTCCCAGCCCTATTATATTTTATTTTGAAACAAGGTCTCACTAAGTTGCTGAGGTCCCTCACTAAAATGCTGAGACTGGCCTTGAACCTTTGATCCTCGTGTCTCAGCCTCCTAAGTACTGGGATTACAGGTGTGAGCTACCATGTCTGCCTCTACATCTTTCTTTGAGCCAGTCCTCCTTTTCTATTCTTAGTAGAATTTGAAAGATCTTCAATAAGCAGTTCCCAGAATCTGTTATATTGTCTTTAAATTTCTTAAAAAATGGTTATAGCCAGACGTGGTGGTACACACTTATAATTCCAGTACGTGGGAAGGAGACTAAAACAGGAAAATCACAGGTTCGAGGGCAGCCTCAGCAATTTATAAGACCCTGTTTCCAAATTTTAAAAAAAAATTCAAAGGGGCTGGGAGTGTAGCTCAGAGGGAGAATACCCCTGGACTCAATCCCCAGTACCAAAATTAATTAATTAATTAATTTAGTTAAAAAGGTTAGTATGCATCTTATGACTAAACTTGTCTGACTATACTTGAACATTATCCTAGAAACCTATAAAAATATTCTAATATATGTATTTTAGTGTCATGCTCTTCCCTAACCTATCATGAGAATTGATGTTTTTCTTTTAATTAAACAGACTAGAAAGTTGAGACTTGCTAAAGGTCTATATGGTAAGGAGTTAGTATAAGATTAGGATTAAATTTAAAATTTGGTGCTCTAAAAATTGGTTTATCTCAAGCCACTCTTTAATTTCTATTTTTTAACACCTGTACTGCTATATGATGATTAATCCCAATATCTTCATCTTTTTATTTCCCTCAGAAATGCTTTGTTCTGATTACCTTTTTCCCAAAAAGATTATATATCATATGTATCATTCTAAGGAATTATAACTACAGATATAAGAAAACTATTAAAAGGCAAATACTGTCTTCTCAGGAGAGCTCAGGTGAGAAAGCAAATGCTTTGCTAAGTGCTCAGTTCCTCTACTTCCCCTTTAATTCTTGTTAACAAAGCATGCCATAAAATACAACTTGTATATTTAAAATATTGCATAAAAGAAAAATAAGTTACTCAGAACCATAGACTAAATTAAACAAATTATGTTTCTAAAATGAAGTGAATTATCAAACAGTGGCCATTTTTTCTGTGAAAATTTATTGCAGATGTTCACACAAGAGCAAGCATATATCCCTTCTCATTCATCGAAACACTGCTGAGTCATGTTAGTAAAGTGAAAGATTTAGAACCACATTGCCAATTAAATGTCTTGTTTAATAGAGAATGTGACACACCATTCAGAACTGTGGGGTGAGGATTTAGTTAAATCATTTATGCTTCAACTGGTATGATGTATACAATATATTATTTTTTAGAAAGAAAAGAACCCTGAATCCTCTTGATGGATGAGCCCTGTAATTTTTGGAATAATATTAAATTTATTTATTTCTCATATGAAAACATATTCTTCATCCTACATTAACTCTTCTGTAACAAAAAGCAGGATGTATTAGACTCTTGATTTCTAAGTTAAGAATGCATTGTTTTTCTCTACATTGTACAAAGCAGGATATTCTGAACCTTAAATGAGTTTTTAGCAATTTTAATAATAACAGAACTACTGTTAATAATCCCTAAGCAGAATTTGCCTAATTTAATGAGTGTAAAAATCTTTAGATTGATGATATGTTGAGAGTAATGACCAAAGAATAAAACCATATAAGGAAAATTAATTTTTCATTTAATCAAATGTATCATTTCATTTAGTCATGTGTAATATATTCTCCCTAGGGAGAATATTTAAAAGTAATGCAGAAAATTAAAGACCAGTGCAGATAGTGTTAAGGATAGAAAATCATAGGATAAGATAATGCAAACTAATGCTTTATTTAGATAATATAAATCAAAGTAAATTTACAAAGAAATTACTTAGTTGAAGAACAGTAGAGAGAGCCTGAATATGAAAGAACAATATGAATATGAATATGAAGAACAAGGAGAGCCTGAATATGAAAAGATTCAGAAAAAAGTAAGTGATCATGAAAGAAAGACAAATACAAAGAAAAAAATAGAAGAAAATGAGTAAAAATATTCAGATCCCACATTTTTGTATTTTCATCTAAATGCTCAGTCTGTGTAATATAATAAGTTTCTATTCAGCTATAAATACATATAGATAGCTTTTGGCTAACCAGATATGTTAATTTTTAAAGGCTTTGTCAAACAATAAAAGGGAATATGGCTTATGAAGACAGATCATTGGCACATAAGTAAAACTAAGATGAAAATGATGAAATAGAAGGAATATGATAATTATCCATAAGATCTTCCTATGCTAACACAAATAAAGGAATGGTATTGGATGTGAAAATAGTCAAGAGATGCAGGTATCACCTAAAATGAGTAAATGATTCTTAACAAGTATTAAGAATCTGAATCAAGTCAAAAAGTAATATGCCTTTTGGAGAGTGTTTTTTTAAAGTGTTTATAATTTTCTGAATGCCATAATAGGACTAGTATGATATAAGACTAATGTAATGATTTAGATTACTATAATTTTTTAGATCTTTCAAGATTAGTATTTTCACATTAGCCTGAAAGTATTTTAATATTAGTATTTTCATTTAGTTCTGAATTACTTTTTTTACATTTTGATGAATAAATACTTACTATCTTTGCACTTTTACGTTTATTGAGTTCTCTAACTCAAGGTTTAGCAAATCATCCTGTGAGCCAAATCCCACTCTTTTGTAAGCCCACAAGGTAAGAACAATTTTTGCATTTTTAAATGGTGGAGAAGGAAATCAAAAAAGAACATTTCATGGCATGTGAAAATTATATGAAATTCAAATTTCAGGGTCCAAAAATAAAGTTTTATTGAAACATAGACATGCTTATTCATTTGCATATAATCTACATCTTCATCTTTTGTTTCATTTTATACTTAACTCTGTGTTGTAACTTTTGAACTACAATAGAGTTGAACAGCTAAAGCAGAGACTGCATACATAGCCCACAAGGCCCACAATATTTTCTTTTTGATCTTTTACAGAAAAAGTTTGCCAGACCCTGATATAGCTGGGTAGTGCATCAACATAACATTGACATAGAAATGCATATAATAGCTAGGCACAGTGGTGCGTACCTGTAATCCCAGCTTCTCAGAAGGCTGAGGCAAGAGGTTTGCAAGTTCAAGGCCAGCCTGGGCAACTTAGTGAGATCCTGTCTCAAAAATAAAAAGGGCTAGGGACTTAGCTCAGGAATAGGTCTCTGAGTTCAATCCCTAGTAAGAAAGAGAAAGGGAGAGAGACAGAGAAGGGGAAGAGGGGAAAGGGGGAGGCAGGGGAGAAAGAAAAAAGTGCTTATAATATAGTCTGTGAAATATCTTAATTTAGAGCTTAAGAAAAGGAGAGCTGCTCATTTTCTCTGGGGATGATTTCAGATTATTCTGCATGGAAGCATGTGTTTAAAAGAGTGGTTCTCCTGAGATGATCTACCTTTGTATTTTTATTATTCCTTTTTTTTTACATTGTTTTCTCTACTCTTTTTACATAACACTTCCCCCACCCACAACACACTCACACATACACACAAAGTAAACCCATAGAATTACCATTATTAAGCCTTCAAATATGGAACTGTCATACAGAGTATAGATTATAAATTCCTCTTCTCACAGTGGGGGAAGGCTCCTTGTGAGGATTTAGGGTATAAAGCTGAATTTCATTCTTCCTCTCCTAAACTTTTTAAAAAATGTTTTAGAGTAATTTTGCTATAAACATTGATTTCTCTGTTTATTACCTCATTATATCTTAATAAAGATTATTTCCTCTGGAGCCCATGATGAACTTTTGGTTTCTGCTAGATTGCCCATTTGACCCCACTTAAAAATCTTATACCCTCTATAGGAAATTTTATATAACTGGGAAAGATATACTGACATGATCAAGTAATATGTAATACTTTAATATACAGCACTTAAAAATCTAAAAGTTATTTACAATGAATCAGCCAATTTTGGGCAGGGCTGAACAGTTGGAACATTCGTCCTTAGATGAGTAAACAGTCAGTAGCCCTTAGATAAATAAATGTCTGTTTGTTTATAGAGTCTACTTTCTTTAGACAAAGTCAGTATCTTTCAGTTCTTATCTTTCAGAACATTGTTTGAACCTCCTAAATCTTCCCTGTTTGATATTTTGATATTTACTTAATATACAGTTATTTACTATTTCATTTATAAGTATGTAACATCCTGAGTATTTTGGTAGATGATGATGTCTTGTAAATGTGACCAGACTACAATAATAATGATGAAAATAAATCAGTTTTAGTATTATCTCTTTTAGAGAACTGGCTAATTTTTCTACTTTTCACTTTAATAGAATTCCCTTAATGTGAAAAGTTAACCTCAATTCTCTGAGGTTTCGATCCTACTAGAAAATAAGAAAATCCTCTTATCCTGTGCTTGTAACCAAAAAGTTTCTCATCTAATACTACAGTTGGCTAGGACATCATTTTAAATGAAAGTTATTTAACTGGGAGGTGTTTAACTCTCAACATGGAATTTCCCTTCTCAAAACTGACTTTCACACAAAAATAAGGTACTAATTAAAGATCTCCTTGACAAGTAAATTTCCTTAGTAATAGAAACTGGAGAACTGAGGGAAAAAAAGATGACAAGATTCTCAAACTGTTTTGAACAGAACAGGCACCGCAAAATTTTCTTAGAGCTGTAATCTTGCTAAAGAAAATTAAGAAATGCTTAATTTCTTAATATGTATAGAAGTGACCATATTTTAGAAGCTACCTCAAAGCAATGGTACTTTTTGTTGCAAATGATTGCAATAGTTGCCGGGCGTGGTGGCGCACGCTTGTAATCCCAGTACTTTGGGAGGCGGAGACCGGAGGATCCGGGTTCGCAGCCAGCCTCAGCTCTCACTCTCTCTCTCCCTGTCTCTCTCTCTGTCTCTCTGTCTCTCTCTCTCTCCTTAGTGAGGCCTTCCGCAACTTTGTGAGACCCGGTTTCAAAATAAAGCATAAAAAGTAGGGCCGGGGGCGTAGCGCGGAGGTAGAATGCCCCTGCGTTCAATCCCTGGTACCACAAAAAAAAAAAAAAAAAATGATTGCAATAGTTAAACTTAAAACGTTTTGACTGTTAATTCATCAATTTAGTTTTTTAAGGATAGAAAAAAATAATATATTCATTCAGTAAATATTTATTGAGCACCTACTACATTCTGCTATGCTAGGTGCGAGAAATACGATTAAAGAACAAATCTGATAAGACATCTGTTTTTTATTTCTCCAGTGTGTCTTCTTCAATTCCTCATTCTAACTTTGTATTCTGAAACCGCATGCAGAATTTGTAACTAGAGAAGACATTCTTAACAATTTCAGCTCATGTGGCATTGTGAACTCTAATGAAAGAAGAGGTCATATAATTGAACATACACTATGACAACCTAAAAAGTAATAACAGGTCAGAAAATTACCAATTCAAAACCAAAAAGGTTAGCCCAGCACAGTGGCATACTACTGTAATACCAGCTATTTAGGAGGCTGAGGCAGAATGATCACTTGAGCCTGGAGGTTCAAGGCCAGCCCGGGCAGCATATTGAGACTGTGTCTCAAAAAAATAAAAAAAGAAAAGAAATATGCCAAATCATAAAGGTTAAATATGATTTTAATTATAAAAAATAACTTTTTAAAACCCAGAGGGAAACACACAAGTCCTGTGTGCATGTATGCTTCTGTCACTCTGAACTTATCTGAGATGTACAATTACAATGCACCAATACAGAAAAGATAAAATAGTTTTCAAAAAATCAATGAAACATTCTGATAAAAGATCAGTCTTGAAACAAGTTTTATGTTTAAGTTTTTATATTTTTCTGGTGCTGGTATTGGCATATATTTTTCTGAAAACGGGGAGGCATTCAGTAATACTGAAAATGGAATAGTAATAACAGGAAATCAAAAATCAAAATACTGAACTGGCTTTCGTATTCTCTTTAGAAAACAATATGAAGTTGTACAGTCGAGTTAATGTTAAAGCAGCGAGGATCAGTATTGACCATAGGGAAAATTGTCCAGTGTTCTGCTTTCTCCCTTAAACAAGCATCTTCTCAGCAAGATTATACCAGAATCTGTCTGATCAGAAGGCGTCATCTCCGTCATGGATTTTTCTGTTCTTTTCTTTTTAGCAAGGTTTTTTTTTTTTAATCACAAGATTCTCCTTCAAATAACTTGAGCCTTGAGATGTTTTCAAACTCAAGTGTCTGCTTGTAAGGCTGTTTTATTATCTGGCAAATGCGTTTGTGATGGAGCCATCTAAACCTTCTGAGACCCTTACTATTCTATCATTTCCTCTTTAACAGTGTTTTCTTTTCCCCACTGCAAAACCAGGCTCGGCTTCCCTCGTGCTCATCTACCTATAGTGTATCTGAGGTATATTTTGCACGTGTTTTCTTACATGGTCAACAACATGCTGGCACTCACCATTTTTGTTTTATTTTCCTTTTGCCTTACTTTATTTTGCCTTGCACTTTGCACTTGGCTGAAAGGGACAAGGGTACCAAAGGGGAAAAGTCACTTGTTTTAAGGGGAAATTTCTATATTTTTATAATGCACTGTTGTCTGAATAACTTTTTTTTGGCATTCACTGTACCACATTGAAATAGCTAAATCCTAAATAGCCAACTTGATTGTCACTGCCACCTTAATTCCATAAAGATTCCATTGAACCAGGTAATTTATTATTCAGTTCATATTGGCTAAAGAAAAATTCCACCTCGAACACCTGTGTGTGTCTGTCCCTGATAGGTGAGAACTTGCCCTGAAGTAGTGATGGTCCTGTCCTATTAACCAAAGACATATGAAAGCATCCAACATTGATTATTAAATGAAAAAAAATAAGAAAAATGAAATGTAATTCCTCTATTTCTATATAAAATAGAAGATTCATTCCTTTTTTAAAAACTTATTAGATTAAATAGTTTCTTAACACTTACATTTTCATAAGGTTCTTATAGTCTAAAGAGTTTATCAACCATGAGAATCATTTTCTTCTAACAAAATATTTAACATGAAATTGGGCCTGTATTTTTTGCCTTTTTAGGGGTTCAGTTTCTCATTCCTATTGTGTTGAACCATAGTATAAATGGGTTTTTTGTTTTTATGAAGCAGATTTACAAAATAATATTAGAAGACTTTGAGTATCCAATCTGTTAAGTCTACTTTCCAAAGCAGAGGCACTGTTGAGTAACTGAGAGGAACCAAAATATGACTAATAAGTAAAAGGATTTTAATAATCTATGAATTTTAAGATCTCTATTTTTAATCTTACAACATATTTCTACACATATTTATTTTATACCACTCTGTAGCTACCATATGTCAGCCGGTATTGTCAGCTTAATTCTGATCACAAAATATTATCTCAGAATGTCATGCCAAAAAAAAATGTTACTATCCAAAATGCCAGCTAGTGTATGCAGAACCACAGGCAAAATATCATCTTTAGACTTCAAATTTTAAGAAAAAGCTTTAAAAGGAATAATTTCACTAAATCCATAGCCTTATAAAGTTGAACTTGTAGAGTAAATAGAATTACAGCTATCTTCTTAAATATTTTCTTTGTTATAACTGTCACATATTTATTTTCTCTTAAAACTGATTTTGTGGAGAGTTAATTTTTTTCTGTTTTTTAATGTGAGAAATCCTTCACTCTATTATTCACAAAGCTAATTATATGAAAAACATTTTTAATAATACGGGAAAGAAATAAAAAATAAAAACTTTTATGTTTATTTCTGGATTATAATATAGAAAATTTACAAAGAGTCCAGGAAAAGTGCCATGAAATAATGCAAAGCTTTGAAAACTCCTAATTATAGGAGAGATCTTTATACAACAAACTCTAAGGAACCATCCAGATTCTTTTATTTTACTTTTTCACTGTCATTTTGGTATTTTCAACATCAGGTTGTACTTGAAATCTATAGATGATAGGTTTAGCATAAATATATTATGATCATGTGTTTGATATAGTGCCACTGTCGTCATCATAATGAGATTTCACAAAGGGCTGAAGAGCAGTTTTAATAAAGATCCTCAAGCAATATAAAATACTTTAATAAGTAAACAATAATCCATATGGAAGATTTAGATCCCCAAAGTAATCTTAAAAAGAATATGTAAAATAGAACAAATCCTCCTCCCTGAAATGATGACATTATTGAAATATTCATTATTTACTACTATAAAAATGAAGAGTGAGTTTCTTCTTGCAACACAGCAATGGAGAAGCAAAGTATCAAAAGACAAATGAGATATTTATGATATCAACAAAGACTTTTGAAAGAGAGGTTGATATTATCTTATCATTCCATTTTCCATAGATCTTTTCTTAATTCCCCAGGATTATGACTCCTAGTTTAAAAAAATATATAACACATTTCTTTCTGCCACTTCATCCAGGCAATTCTCCATTTCCCATGAGAGTGTATAAGAAGTCTACCATTGGCATCATCTCCAATCACAGCCTACAGCATCCATCAGGGTATTACTTTCTCTCTGACAGCATGTGTGCAGGAGGGCTCTCAGGGTGGAATGTGGAACTGGCTTTTCGGGGACTGTGTATGCTGTGGCATTTGCTCCATGGCACTCAGCTCTTAAATGAGCTCTGGCTTCATCTGGGTTTGTTTCTTTCATTGCAACATGTGGGCTTTCTTTGTCATAGAGTGTGTCTCTTTTTTTGTCATCTGTGGTAGGGTTTCTCTGTTCCACTCTGCCACATTTTGTGGTCTCCATAGGTGGTGTTGATGTTTAATTTATAAAGACCAATAAAATGAAGAACTAATTAAGGAAACTAATATTTATGATAATCCTCTGCACAGAAGTAACCTTGTTTTCTGTTTAATCCAAAACTGGTAAATGTCTCACAAATTTTTAGACTTAAAACTAACCTTGATAATTAAAATTTCAAGGAATATTCTCATGTTTCAGTTTTTAATGTGGAAACCTCTTAATAAGACTTGTAAAATGTAGTATTTATTTGATAGCATCACTATGGAGGTAGCCAAACTTTCCATGGCTCTATACTTTTCTCCCCTTACATTTACATCATCTTCACTTACCTCCACTAATGAAGATAATGTCTCCAACCCCTGATGTAGCACAGTGGCATTTCCAATTGCACATCACCATCTTCTGTGGCATAAGATGAAAAAAATAAGCCTTATTCAAAAATAAACTTATCCATGAGTTGTATAAGAACAGGATAATTTGTAACCCCACCTGTCTGATACTGCTGGGCAAAGGTTAGTCCATGTAGTTGGTTGCCTCTTTGTAAAAAAGACACCAAGTAAAACAGAAGAAGAACTTACCTTCTAAATTTCTAACTGATCTTCAACTTCTTCTAGCATTATTTATTTTTTTAAAGTTCTTTGAAAAGATTACTTCAGAATTTGCTTAGTTTAAACAAAAGCCAAAATAAGTACTATCTCCTGGTAGAAATAATACTCATTTTAATTATTTGATATATATGTATATTTGATATAAATCTATTATGATACATAGCACAGTATCTGAACCACAGAAATAAAATAAGTATTTAAATCATCATGCTTTTATAGTCCAAATTGAACCTTTTTTTTTTTTGCCATACTAGGGATTGAACCCAGGGGCATTCTTCCTCCCAGCTATACACCCAGCCCTATTTTTTGTTCTTTATTTTGAAACAGGGTTTCACTAAGTTGTGGAGGGCCTCACTAAGTAGCTGAGGCTGGCGGCAAACCCAGATCCTCCAGTCTCAGCCTCCCAAGTACTGGGCTTGTAAGCGTGCGCCACCACGCCCAGCTTCAAATTGAACCTTTTAAAGCCTTGTCTTTAGTGTCTTAGATTTCCCAGTAGCAAGGTTGATTTAGATAATTTGTATTTTTGACAAAGACCAAAATATAACTTTATTTTTATGTAATACTTAAGAAATTTCAACTACCTAAAGGAAGATGATATTTTAAAACTATAACATGAAAAACAGTTGTCCTTTCAATTCTTAACACAGCTTATTAGAACACCTTCTCTAATCTAAAACTTTGAATGGATAAGTTTGGAGCTTTTGTGAACAAAATTTCAGTTGAATTGCAGATGATTGGTTTTCAAGGAGGGAGGTGGGAAGGCAGCTGTACTTTAAACACCATAGCATTTCCTATTTAAAAAGAAAAAAAAAAGAATAGTAGCACACACCAGTTATTCCCATACTTGAGAGACTGATACAGGAGGATCACAGGTTTGAGGCCAGCCTCAGCAACTTGGTGAGGTCCTCAGCAACTTAATGATACCCTGTTTCAAAATTTAAAAAAAAAAAAATTAAAATAGGGCTGAGGGTGTGGTTCAGAGGTAGAATGCCCCTAGGTTCAATCCCCAGTACCACCACCATAAAAAAAAACACTGTACCATTATTTTAAACACCACAGAACCACAAACTGTTTAAAGAAGCTGTAACTGTAAAATAAAGATTCTATACTGTGAAGTAATCACCTAAAATTTTGTACTTCGTAAAATCTCACTTAGAAAATCTTTAATGATTGATTTCAATATAGTTTTCTATGATGTTCTACTCTTTTATTTCACTCTTATATGTATTATTTTCATTCCATTTATGTATAAGAATAAGGAAACTGGAAACAATGTTAAGAAATCTGATAGAAAAGTATCTTTTGAAAACACTATAAGTGATGCTATTAAAGTTTCTTGATTCTTACCTCACTTTTGATTTTTTTTTTTTTTTTTTTTTTTTTTTTTTTTGTGGTACCGGGGATTGAACCCAGGGGCATTCTACCTCCGTGCTACTCCCCCGGCCCTATTTTTTTTTATACTTTATTTTGAAACTGAGTCTCACGAAGTTGCAGAGGGCCTCACTAGGTAGAGAGAGAGAGAGAGACAGAGCTGAGGCTGGCCGCGAACCCGGATCCTCCGGTCTTCGCCTCCCAAAGTACTGGGATTACAAGTGTGCACCACCATGCCCGGCTCTCACTTTTGAATTTTTAGAAATGAATTAAATATAAATAGTTTTGGTCAAAATAAGAAAATTAAGTACATACCTTTCTCTAACATCCAAATAAGTGATAGCAATAAAGATAACATATGACTTTCTCTTTTTCTTTTTTTCTTTTTTTTTTGGCACTGGGAATTGAACCCAGGGGCATTCTACCTCCGAGCTCCATGCCCAGCCCTATTTGATTTCTTTATTTGGAAACAGGGTCTCACTAAGTTGCGGAGGGCCTCACTAAGTAGCTAAGGCTGGCCGCGAATCTGATCCTCTGGTCTCAGCCTCCCAAGTACTGGGATTACAAGCGTGCCCCACCACGCCCAGCTTATATGACTTTCTCTTTACAGTTATATTTGATTAATCTAATTAAAGCATTCTTGAAGAAAAGAATTGAAAAGAATTGGTTTATAAATGTTGAAACAAAATGATGGGGACTTCTGTCTACTCAGATATGCATTTTTAAATTTCTATAATAAAAATATTTTAAATACATTATTGTAGCTGACACTAGTGAATTTTTGCTTATATACTGCCTCATTTACTGTGATCACTCAAAATACAAAAGAGGTCATCAGTAAAAATAAGGCATAAGAAATTTAAAATTTAGGATGAGGAAATGTTAATGCATATATAGCTAGGAAGTTTTTGAGTTACATGTATTAAAACTATGATACAAGCTATGTATATCTGAAAGGGAGGAAGAGGAGAGAGTCCATAAGGTACTTTGCTGTAAGTCCAACTTTATATAGATACTTATCATCAGATTAGCTTATCATCATGATGTTATAAGTTTTTTTTCCTGTGCTATATAAAATTTACAAATGAAGTATGTTACTTAGAGATATGGTTAGAGCTCAAATAAATGATGGTATAACATACACTAAAATGACAAAGCTCGCCTGCATTCATACTCAGCATTTCCAGCTGCTGTTTAAATGCCTTTTTATAATCTCAAACACAGTATGTTTAACTTTGTTTTCTAAATACCCTTTCTTTATCAGAGGTTCTGCTCTTAAAGTTTCCTGGCATAAAAATCTTCTAGTTATCTTTTACCCTTCCTTGTTTTTCATCCTTGGCATCCAATGTGTCATTAATTTTATCATTTTCATTATCTCTTACTTTTAATTATCTCCTTTTAATTCCTCTAATTCATACAGTGGCCTTTGTAGCATAATCTACTTTCAAATCCTGGCCTTTGTGGATCTGAAAGGAGATAATCAACCTGACATGTCATATGGGGGGAGCACTAAAAAATTACTTGAAAAATGGTGATTGAATACATGAACAAATACTTCAACTTTTATAAGGTTTATAAAGTTTCTGCATCTGAGTGTCAGAGGAATTGATAATTTATGTAAAATCTGTTATAGTCCCTGAGACATAGTAAGCATTAAATAAATATGCTTTTTCTCATCTAACAGATGTTTAAGCCCTTATCACCTCAGACTTGGATTACTACAGTAGTTAAATAATTGGATTCTTTTGGCATAGTCCCTCTTTCCTCTTATGCCAGACTTATCATCCTGAGCACTACTTTAATTATCCTCAATTTTATAATCAAAGAATATCTATTACTTACTGTATCAAGATAAATGTTTCTCCCTTTTCCAAGTCTTTTACACTTTGGCCAGTCATTATTCTAGTATTATTTTCTAGTGACCAGCTCCTCCCAGTTTGCATAGGAGTTTCCTGATTTTAGCATTGAACATCCCACATGCTGGGTCTAACCATTTTTAAAACTGTAAGTCTTATATCTTAGGAATCCTCTCAGTCCCTGGCAAACCAGGACAGATGGCCACTTCCTGTCATGATTCCAATCAAGGTGAACCTTCTTGTTGTCACATTATGTTCCTTCTTGGCCATTATTTGTGTAGTTCTGTCTGCCAGAAATGTCTCCTCCACTTCATATCTTAGATTCATCTTCCCCCAGGAAACCTCTTCTGACAATGCCCAATCACCCTAAATATCTCTCAAGGAAATTTTACTTGTGCTTATAGACAGTATTACCCTATATTGCTTTCTCTCCTGCCTACCTAACTGTTTTTGTACTGTTTCTTACATGTTGGTAATCACCTTAATTTTCTCCAAGACTTTTCATTTCATTTCTCTTTATATAAATCTTTATTGTCTAATATAGTAGCCAACAGCCACATGTGACTTTTGAACTTAAATTCATTAAAATTAAATAAAATTTGTAATCTAGTTTGTTAGTTATCATAGCCATATTTCCAGTGCTCAATAGCCACATGTAGCTAGTGACTACCATAGCAGAAAGTTCAGATGTAAAACACGTTCATCATCACAGAAAGTTCTGAGCCGGGCATGGTGATGCACGTTTGTAATCCCAGTACTTGGGAGGCTGAGACTGGAAGATCTGGGTTTGTGGCTAGCCTCGGCTACTTAGTGAGGCCCTCTGCAACTTAGTGAGACCCTGTTTCAAAATAAAGAATAAAAAATAGGGCTGGGGGTGTAGCTTGGAGGTAGAATGTCCCTGGATTCAATCCCCAGTACCATAAAAAAAAAGTTCATTACATGATAATTCTCTGTATAGCAGGGTAATCGCCTAATCAGCCATTGTTATTATTATTGTCATTACTATCCACCATTGTTATTATTACTTCTACTTATATAGCACTTACTTTGATCAGGGATTGTTCTAGGAACTTCACAAATATGAACATCACATCACTATATAGTAGCTACCTTGGTACAGCCGTCATCTCTCTCCAAAGTTACAAACACCCTAAGGGTAACTCAGATCCCCAAAGTTGTTACTATATCCACTATATTAATATATGACACTACCCAATTATTCAGACAGGAGTTACCTTCTATCTCATCTAACCAAACAGAATCCTATAGATTCTGCCTCTTTTGTATCTCAAGGATCTATATACCCTCCTCTCCAGAGCTATTTTAAATGATGTAGTTGTGTTTCTCATCTGGATTACCTAATTAATCTTCATACTTGTTCCCTTTCCCTCGTTGTTTATTCCATAAATAACCCATCTTCACACTGTTATCAGAGTGAGCTTGTTAAGACATTAATGTAGACAGGTGTGGTGGTGCACACCTGTAATACCAGTACGTGGGAGACTGAGACAGGAGGATTGCAGGTTCAAGGTCAGCGTAAGCAAATTAGAGAGTTTCTCAGCAACCTAGTGAGATACTGTTTCAAAACAAAAAATAAAAAGGGCTGTGGGTATAGCTCAGAGGTAGAATGACAGTAGATATTCAATAAGTATGATTTGAATGAATGATGGAATAAATAACAATTATGCCTTAATTACTAATATATAATGGTATATACTCTACTAATAGATTATAAAACTTGATTCAGTAAAGATATTGACTTAACTTTATTGGGGTTTTGCTCCTTTCTCCATCTGGCACATAGTAAGTAGTTCATAAACATATGTTGGCTGGATCATGCGTTAGTTCCCAGTCTCAGATCTCCCATTATATATTAGTGTCAAGTGGCCCTAAGATTTACGTGCATTTTTTCTAATTCCCTAAAGTATATATTAACCTAGATCAATGCTTCTAAAACATTTAATTCCATACTAACTGACTATTCCTACAGTATACTCTGATATTCCATTTATAAATAAATAGGAGGGGTAATCTGCCTATATGTCTTGTTTGGGGGCTCAAATAATACCAAATAGTCATTCCTGTCTCTTCAACTCATATTCTTTATTGACCTTGAATATAATGAGAGGGAAGAGAGTTTCAAACTATGGAATTGCCCTCTTACCCTAACCCAAAAAAAGTATTGGTGGCGATTTAAGTGAAAAGAAGGCTCAATATATAAATTTCTACTGGCTTTTCTTATTTCTCTCTTTCCAATAGTGAGAGAAACTGATATCAAAGATATTTTTATTCCTCACTGGGCTGATACCCATCATTCTTTTCCTTCATGTGCCCTTATGCATGACAGACCAGGATTTTGTCTTCAATTCTCCTTTTCTTTCCTAACAAACCCATTGTCTCTTTTATCTGGGAAGTAATACCTGTACACTCTTGCATAGCTTCCTAGCAATTTCAGAGGTTTAATGAATGCTAAAGAGCTCTTGATCATATTTTGTGATTCATATACATAGATTTACAGTTTTGGTTTACCATCCATCCCATATAATCTTTAAAGATTCAGCTAAGTATCTTCTTGATGAGTAGAAATGTAAATTTTCCTTTGTTTGTTCACACAAAATGTGCATTGGAGTTCAATGAAATGTATAGCCTGGACTTCAGCAAGTAGAATTATAAGTTTTCTCTAGTCACCTTTTTATCTCCCTTTCAAAGTGTTTTCTTCTCAACCAGGTTTCCTCATCTAAACCGTAGAACACGTAGTTTGTGTGACTATTTCTTCAGTTCCTATAAAGACAGTGCCATTATATATTTGTAAAAGAGAAGTTTATTCATTTCATACAATGAATATATTAAGTGCATTGGGGCTTAATTCTATCCCGGAATTCAGAAAGATAATAGTAATTCTTTTAAGTAGCTCACTATTTCTTGAATCCATTTGTTATTTAATGCCATATTTTTCTTCTTTGGAAATTCTGTATAATGCCTTTTTCTTTGGCTATCTAATGTCTGAATAGCCTGTGCTTCGGATTTGAGAGTGGGAGGCATATTTTTATTTGAAAGTTGTAAAAAATGTCTTTTTCTGAAAAACCTCAAGTTTAACTATATTCTAAAGATGTTCATGCTTTGGCAGTTCTTAATATTTTATTAGTTTTCACACAATTTTGAAATAAACCTACTGGAGATAATTCATAGTGTTTAAAAGTTTGAATTGGGTGCTAAATTTGAATCCTAACCCTAGATTTGAATCTGAAGGTTATTACCTTTGTAACTGAAAGCAAGTTAATTTCCCTGCATCTGTTCCTGTAAAACAGGAATGATACCACCTTTTTGGGTACCATAAAGATTAAGCAGCTTAATACTTCTCAGTACAGTGCCTGATATGCAAAAGTACTGAATAAATATTAACTACTGTTATCAATACATATATCAAAGGTAAAGTTACTTTTAGTTCAAATGAACTCTTTCAGACTGATTATCTGCTACACTTATGATGCCGTAAAATGTTTTGTATATTTAGCCAGACACCAATTGAAAGATCGAGTGTCATTAGCTTTGTTATCAACTTGACCTAACATTAGCACTTGTACCATTCCTGCCTTGCTTCTTTTTCCTAATCACTGCAAATATATACAATATGAAATATATAAACATCTATTTAAAAGACATATCTTTCTTTTCATTCTGCCAACTGACTACTCCATATTTTTTATTGTCTTTTTGCCCAAAATGTCAATAAAAGACTTTCTGGTTTAGTATCTAGAGTATTTATGTATATATACACAGCCCAGAGATAATGGCTAATATGAATAGTGCTTTTTTGTCATCATTGTTATATCGTCCTTGAATTCCACTATGTGTCACACTCTATACGCAATCACCAACTTGTAAGAGGGGCAAAGCAGTTTCCCATGAAAACAACTTAAATGATACTAGATTTCTATGCTGGTGTTCAAAAGTTTATATAACCTTTAATAAGCCAAACTGTACCATAGTTTATCTGAATTGGGGGTTAAATCCACATGTATGGGTTGATGCAGTGATTTGTCTACTATTTGTAATATTATTTCTTGGAGAAATGCATTGTAACTTCTAATAGAATCCAGCCTATTCCAGAGTATTTTTACTTGACAAGTTCTGAATGGTGATAGGATCTATATATTTTTCCCCCTCTGATGCTCAATCTTCCTTAGAATACTCATTGTGCTAGAAGATAAAGGAGAGGGAAACTGGATATTTGGGATAGAGAGCTACCCTACAATGGCACAAATCAATTTTTGTTGAATGAATGTATGAGCTGGGTGATTATATTGAGATTCTTTACCTATATAGTTAAATTTTAATAAACTTCCTATAGTGTGGTACTATTCTAGACTTATATATAGGATACATGTCACTTCCTCCTCCTCATCTGTGCTGATTTTTCTGAATAATTTTTTATTCCTTTTTAAGTGCTACTTACTAAATACCTTCTGTGTCTTTAGTACCTTGTAAGCAAGATGTAGGCCTTTGAGCCAGCTGAGCCAAGGAAAATGAATATATGACTAATTTAAAAGAGGTGACAACTTTTATAAACAGGTCTGTCCTTCATTTAACCAGACAGTAAGTTGTCGTTGCACTTCTCTTTGCCTCAATCTATCTCTAAAATTGGAATGAGTTAGATGTTTAAGCTCCTCAGGGAATGTTCTGATGAAATTACAGAAAATTGAAGGTATTCATGTAAACACTAATTTACTATGAATGTAGCAAACAGGATTTTTAATCCTGTTAAAACAGTACAATTTTAAAGGAATTGGATCTTGATTATCCTGTATGCATTTAACTTTCTATGTGAAAATTCAGTCCAAGGGCCAGATGTGGATAAAAAAAATGTAGAAGCAAAAGAGAACTTCTCTCTCTCCCTCTCTCCCCCTCTAACGGTCTTTAAGTCTACTGAAATAAACTGACAACACAGAGATTAACAGGAGAAAAGGCAAATAATGTTTTTGTTCGGTACTGGGGATTAAACCCAGGGGCATACTACCTCTGAGCTATACCCCCAGTCCTTTTTTATTTTTTGTTTTGAAATAGTGTCTTTCTAGGTTGCTGAGAGTTTCACTACATTGCTGAGGCTCTCCTTAAACCTGCAATCTTCCTGTCTCAGCCTCACAAGAACTGAGATTACAGGCATGTGCCACCATGCCCAGCTCACATAAATTTATTATTAACATGCACATGTACACAAGAGCCATGCAAAATATGAAAACTCAAAGAAGGACCAGATGATTGAAGCCGAAATACCCTCTTCATAGGAGACAGGGAAATATGGGCTGGGGTTGTAGGCAATTTTAGGAGAAATAAATGTCCTGCCTCCCTCCAAGAACAGATCATAGCCTGGGACAAAGATCTCTGGGCTCTGAGGGAGGTGGCAACAAGTTTGGGGAGGTGAGGGCTGAAATGGCACTAGGAACAAAGATTCTCTTATTATGCAGATAAAGTCTCTCAGGTGTCAATTCTTGGATGTTGTATTTAGTGTGTGAATAGGCAGAGAATTTTTAGTCTTCTTTTCTATGAGTTAATGTTCCCTGATTAATGAGATTTTTAAGGGAAGAGTCCAAGATGATTACATTTCTTT
Source organism: Glis glis (assembly GCA_004027185.1). Taxonomy (NCBI): domain Eukaryota; kingdom Metazoa; phylum Chordata; class Mammalia; order Rodentia; family Gliridae; genus Glis; species Glis glis. Next base: position 29,104 of record PVJS01002026.1, read on the forward strand.
GGACTTTCAGTCAGATGAGGAAATTTCAAAGAGAGAAAACTCCTCCCTGCCCTTGGTGGAGGGGAAAAAAGGGAGGTTAGAGAGACCTTGATTCCAAGGCAACATCTGTGTCCTTGCAATTTCCTTTAATTCCAAATGCTTAGCATGTCAGAGTGTCATACTTTGTTGTTTTCTAAGCCCCAACAAAAACATGCTCTGTGCATAATCTATAATGCATTTTGATTTACATTCCTGAGTGAATATAAAAATTGAAATTGATGATTGTTTGACTTTTTAACTTGGTTGTTTATACTTTCTGTTGTGCTAACACTGCCAGTAGGTTTGACATTTATTAAGCATCTATACTGCAGAGTAAATATTGTCATATTAAGCATATAGAGAATGTTACAAAAATTAAATGTGGGGCATCACTTAAGAATTTGATAAATTGGAATATTGTCAATTTTTTAAAATAATAATATATGTATTTAGGCTATGTTGTTCTAAAATATTACTAGAGGAAATGCCTATGGCTCTGAAAATCAAAGCTATTTAACATTAGGATCAGAAAGAGCCTGTAGGAAAATCATCATTCTTGGAGCCTGTGCTCACAAAATAATCATGGCATAATCATTTTAAAAATCACCAAAATAAGCTGGGCATGGTGGCGCACACTTGTGATCCTAGTATTTGGGAGGCTGAGACAGGAGGATCGCAGGTTTGAAGCCAGCCTCGGCAACTTAGAGAGGCCCTCCACAACTTAGTGAGACCCTGTTTCCAAATAAGAAATAAAATCAGGCTGGGGGTATAACTTGGAGGTAGAATGTCTCTGGGTTCAATCCCCAGTACCAAGAAAAAAATTACCAAAATATTATTAAGCATTATTAAGCCCTAAAAGAGAATTTGCTGAACGAAGATTTTCGTACAATAGATTTGAGTTTGGGGAGCCTTGTTATATAGCTTTAAAAATGCCATGTACTTCTTTTTTTTTTTTTTTTTTTTTGGCGGTACCAGGGATTGAACCCCGGGGCGTTCTACCTCCAAGCTACACCCCCAGCCCTATTTTTTATTCTTTTTTTGGAAACAAGGTCTCCCTAAGTTGCGGAGGGCCTCACTAAGTAGCTGAGGCTGGCCATTGTTGAACAATGCGCGAGAAACAGAAATTTCAAGACCACTGTCTCAGTTAAGGCGAGGCTTTAATACCACGGGGCTACCGTCCACCAGCACAGGCTAGAACGGCAGCCCTTTGTGTAGCTTACAGTTCCCTTTTTATAGAACAAGCTGGGGTACAGAAACAGATTTTTGCAGTTTATGATTCGAATCAGCCAACCACAGAAAATTTTCCCTTATTTAGAAGTAAAGTGATTAGTTTAGGGGAGGGGGCTGAACACAGAGGTGGGCGTCGGTTTTGAGGGCTTTGTCCTTGGGCAGAGGTAAGGGCAGGGGCTGGTTTCTCTGGCATTGTCCTAGGGGCAATAAGGGCAGGAACTGGTTTTTGTCCTTGGGGCAGTAAGGACAGGGAGTTTAATTTTAAGGTAGAAAACGAGGCTAAAAAATTACTTTTTAGGGCATGTTATCACAGCCATGAACCCGGATCCTCCTGTCTCAGCCTCCCAAGTACTGGGATTACAAGGGTTTGCCATCACACCTGGCTGACATGTACTTCTTTAGGCCATATATTTCTTTCTCAGATATGGTGTCAGTCTTTCTAAGGTAGGTGGTAAAGTTAATTAATTTGCCAAGTGCAGAACTCTTTGAAAAGGAAAGATAAAGGCAAAGCATTATATTACTCTTTATAAACACTACTTATTGAGAGGAATGTAAACTTCCACCTTTAAACTTTCTTCTGCTTTGATGAGTTACCTGATACATTTTGGTGATATAGGGCACCCTAAAAGAGGAGTCCAGTACACCTTATAGTCAGAATTATTTGTACATGCATTGGAAACATAGTTTGTGAAAAGGATTTTGGTTGTATTCATCAGCTTTGCATTGCTGTGACCAAAATACCTGACAAGAACAGCTTAGAGGAGGAAAAGTTTATTTTGGCTCACAGTTTCAGAGGATCCAGTCTATGGATGACTGTTTCAAAGCAGAGACATTATGATGGTGGAAGGAGCACGGCAAAGAAAAGTTGCTCAGTTCATGGCAACTAGGAAGTAGAGAGAGCAAAGAAGGAACTGGGGACGGATATAATCCCCAAGGCCATGTCCCCAGTGACCTACTTCCTCCAACTATACCCTACTTACTTATAGTTACCAACCAGTAAATGCATTCAAACTATTAACCCATCAATAGATTAATCCACTGACGAGGTCAGAGCCCTCACCATCCAGTCTTTTCACCTCTGGACATTGCTGCACTGCCTAACACATGAGGTTTGGGAATTGGTCTTTTTTTAAAAGTCTATTCAATTGAATTCAAGGGCATTTTTTTAGTCCTATGGAATGCATTTTAATCATATTGAGTCTTTTCCATGCATTTTTTAACCACTTACTAGTGTTATCTAATAAATGTTTGCTACCCATTACAGTTGTGGCTATCATTCTCCAAAGCAGATATCTATAATATTTATAATCTTAATAATTCTAAATGTACTCTACCTTTGATTTAAGAGTTTCTTAATAGAATCCTTTCACCTTTTGAAAGCATCTCCTTGAATTAGAATTGTCATTTTTATTCTCATTTTAAACAACAATTACAGAACTAGAAAATTTGAGGCTTTTTTTCCACAAGGTGGTCGATCATCAGAAATAGGCCAAGCTAGAAATTAAAGTGGCAAATACATGGTGATGTCCTGTCCATTAGCTTTGAAAAGTCTACCTTTATAGTTACATGTATATGATGCCAAAGTATTTCATAGAGAAGCTTTTTTTCATCATACTTCCTTACTTCTCTTTAGCATAAATAGTTTGGGAACCCAGACTCATATTTAGTTTTTTAATGGTATATTTTTTATCCATGAGTTAATTATCAGTGCAGTTGTTGACAAATTGAAATTACATGCATCCTTTGTAATATATGTGGTTGCATTATTTCTAAATCTAACTTTTAAAGTGCTTTTGACTTAATTTCCCTATGACTTTTGTCATTGGAGAAAGCAAATATTATAAAACACAGAAAGAGTTAATATATAAAATAATATTATTCTATAATAAAAACAGAATTGGATATGGACTATACTTAAGATGACTGTCCAGGCATGGTGGCACATGCCTGTAATCCCAGTACTTGAGAAGGTGAAACAGTAGGATCATAGGTTTGAGGCCAGCCTCAGCAACTTTGCAAGACCCTCAGCAACTTAATGCGAGTAAAAAACAAAGTAAAAAACAAAATAGGGTTCAAAGTAAAAAACAAAATAGGGCTGGGGGTGTAGCTCAGTGGCATAACACTCCCAGGTTCAATCCCCAGTACTACCAAGAAAAATAAATAAAAGACTAGTATTGCATACATACCTTGGAATTGGGAAGCAGAGTAGGCATGTTGGTTTGCAAGAGTTTTGCATTTTAAGGGGGAAAAAAAGAATGAAAAAGAGGAGGGAAGGTGAAAAAAAGAGAAAGAAGAAAGGGATAGAGAATAGGAACAAGGAAAGAAAGAAACTAGCTATAGCTTTTTTTTCTGCTTTAGTATTTAAAGAGTAGGTCACTTGTCCTGACTTTCCCATATTAAGTAATTGCAGAGCATAAGCAGCAACTTATAGAAAGGTTGAATTCAGAAAGAACTTAAAGATATTTTTTAATTCATGTTCCATGAAAACCTGAACGGAATCCAGATTCATATGGACTTTTTATAGCCATAGTTTTCAATTAGATTAGCAATTTTCCTTGTCCTATTTCTAAATCTGCCTCAGGATAAGAAAAGAAGGGTCTATTTTTTTATATTTTTCCATGCCAGTCTACATTCAGTATTGCCTAGAGTCATAAAAATCTAGCTTGCTGCTATTTTTTTTCATTCTTTGGCAACTTGCTACTATACCAACACACAGTAGTTAATCCAGTTCTGTTTGGACCACCTTGCTTAAAAGTTCTAGTTGAGCACCAAGAGATGTTGTGTGCAAATATGAATGTATCATAAACCACTATAATGTTTAACTGCATTGTACCAATAAAATTCCTTTTAAAAAGTTCTCATTGAGAAACATAGCATGATCTATGTATGGCTCTTTGAGGATGCTGCTATGTGCATATGCACTAATAGAAAATTTCTATAACAATCTAGCCCCTTAGAATTGAATATTGAAACTGCAGGTAAATGATGGGTTTCTATAGTACTTGACAAATAAGGGAATTCCCCAGTGGGAAATAGCAAAAGGGATGCCAGTGAGAACTAAAAAAGATTATATGAGGAAATGTTGAGTTAATTATCATTTGTACAGTTTCAAATATTTGGATTAGCATCTAAAGTAGTTTGGGTCAAATTAAGACTGATTTTAATTGTGGCACCATAAAATTTCACAACATAATTACCCATCTTAAAATATGTCAGACATGGCAATTCCTTTGTACTCATGATAGTTCCAAACTATTTTTAATAAATTTTATTGCCTTTGATATTTTAAATGTTTACTAGGAGCATTGGTTTGATGATCAAATAATCAGCATCTTTCAATAGTTCCATTAAGCATCCATCTTATTTCATGTATGTCTTTTTTGTTACTAGAAAAGAAATTAAGCCAAATGTTATTTTCCAAAATAGAAAATAGTCCTGAAATTGGGCATTTACTCTTTCTCTCTCTCTCTTTTTTATACTAAGGATTGAATTCAGAGGCATTCTACCTCTGAGCTACACCCCTAGCCCTTTTTTAATTAAAAAAAATTATTTTAAACAGGGTCTTACTAAGTTGCTGAGAGCCTCACTAAGTTACTGAGGCTGGTCTTGAACCTGTGATCATCCTGTCTCAGCCTCCCAAGTACTGGGATTACAGGCATGTGCCATCATGCCCAGCTCTAATCTTTGTATTGCTAAATCAATTTTCTGGGTCATGAGTTACTAAGTTTTGCTTAACATATCAGAATTTTCCCAAAGAAATCTATGTAAATATAGTAAATGAACAACACAATTTTCAGTTCCTCCTATCTTTCATATGTAAGCTAATGAAGTTTAAGCAAACAAAAAAAAATGTTATATGACCAATATATGATGATTTACAATCATCCAAGTGACCTCCCATAGTTCATTTCCCTTTACACATAGCAAGTTTATCCAAAACCTCACCAGTTCATCAGTTTTAGATTCATGTAGAACAGTTCAGCAGTTCAAGGGACACATCAAAATAATCTAAGGTTATTTGTTCAACCTCAACTGCTACCATATAGCAAGTATCTCTATAGCTATTCTCATTGTTACAGGTCACTATTCACACTATTACAGATAGTCGCTTTTTCCCCACTTTTGTTGTGCTGGGGGATCAAACCCAGAGCCTCATATATGCAAGGCACACAATCTACCACTGAGATATACCTCCAACCCTGATAGTAGCATTTCTAAAGTGCTCTTGGGCATGTAAGTACCACTCTTTCAGTCCACTTATGTTATTATCCTATCACTTGCAGTTAGATAACTTTTAGACATAATGGAGCTCTGTTTAAAGGCTCTGGTCTGAAATGTTCCCCTAGCTAGAGTTACCTACTTTGCCTTCGCTTTATAGTGTCATATATCCTAGTAAATATAGTCACCCTATGTCATTGCTTTTTGCTGTGTCTGAAATCTCTTTGGCTTCCTTTTAAGACATCCTATCCACAAAGGGAAATTTTGCTGTAGCTCTTAAGATTAGTCATGATGTGAGTCAAATGCCTATCTTTTCTCTTACACACATATACCTTCTTAAATTTTATAAGTTCTGCCTTTTGCATATTGCCTGTTTGAGTTTAAGAGACAATTTCAGATTAGGAATGATAGTTGTGTTTTTAAGGTCTGTCATGTATTTTGAAGTTTGAAGTAAATAATGTGAAGAGGAAGAGGATAGTGTGTATACCAGTCTTCATTCCATTATTACCTCATTTACCAACTGTCTCACTGCAGTCTTCTCACTTCATTTTTTTTCCTGTGCTGCTTTGCTTTTGCGTGTGTGTGTGTGTGCGTGCATGCCTGCGTGCGTATGTGTGTGTGTTGTTTTTCCTATTAGGAATCATTTTTAACTGTTCTTCTTTTCCTTTCATTTTTCAGTGAATAATAACCCATTTCTGCTTCTGAGAAAGAGAATAAACCCTAATAATTATTGTTAAAGTAAATTACATCTCTCTATGTGATTTAAAGGAATAAAGTGGGATGTGCATGGCTGCTATAGTGTTCCAGTATACTGTTCCTAAATTCTCAGCCATATAGCTCACTGGAATCTGGGAAGAGATACTCTAGATGAAACTAGTACAAATAAATTAGGTGAAATATTTCTAGCTATAAAATTTCTAAAGCATACAGTAACCCTGTAAAAATATGTTTCTTTTTCAGCTTAGTTGAGTTAAAAGATAATTTTAATGAGTCCATAGTTACTGATGTGTGAAGACAGTTAACTTCACAACTGTTCCATGGTAATAGACTACACATTGATCCCAAATCAGTTATTGAAGATGTATATCCAGGGGAAGGACTGAGGAACAATGTGTTGATGGTTCAAATTAAATCTACCAACACTTGAGTAAGACTGATTTGAACAGATAATATAACGTCAGTCTATATTATAATAAAAGATTTTAATTTTATAATTTTAAAAAATCAAACATTTGTCATTTTCAATAGCAATGTCTATTTTTCTTTCATTTTAAATAAACTTTGTCTTGTTTTTTATTCAATAAAAAATGTAGGTAAGCAACAAAAAGTAAAAATCACCCTTGAATTCTTCCCAAATTAATTATTGTTAACATTTAACAGAAAAAATAATAAGGATAGTGAATTGGAGAAAATAAGAAAAATGGGGAATTCTATAAGGTAAAGAGAATAAAACATATATGGAAAAATTAACACTGAAGAATTGTGGAAATTTTTAAGAACAGCTGACACATGAGAATGTTAAGAGTTGTAAAGCCCTGGCTGATGAGTTTCTGCAGAGTTTGACTTGATTGTATTTCTCATGTAATACCTAAGAAAGCAAAGCTGTCTTAGACAACCCTGAAAACGGTAGAGGGAACAAAATGGTCAATGTAAAACTGTCTAGAGCAGTGGTTATCATTTAACAGAACTCTCAGTTCAATAAGTACTTACTGGGTGAAAGATATCATTTTGAAAATATGGGTTGAGAGTGGGGCATGGTGGCACATCCTTGTAATCCCAGTACTTGGGAGGCTGAGACAAGAAGCTAACAGGTTTGATGCCAGCCTCAGCAGTTTAGTGAGACTCTCAGCAACTTAGCAAGACCCTGTTTCAAAATAAAAAATAAAATAGGGCTGGGGATGTAGCTCAGAGGTAGAATGCCCCTGGGTTTGATCCCAGTACCGTGTGTGTGTGTGTGTGTGTGTGTGTGTGTGTGTGTGTGTGTGTGTGTGTGTAAAACCCAAGGCCTCATACATGCTAGGCAAGTGCTCTACCACTGCACTCCAACCCTTTTTACTTTATTTTGAGATGGGCTCTTGCTAAATTGCCCAGGCTGGCCTTGAACTTCTAATCCTTCAGCCTCAGCCTCCCCAGTAGCTGGGATTATCGGCTTATGCCACCACACTCCACTACGGTTTTCATTTTTTTAAATATACTTTGCTTGGTGCATTGCAATTGTACATCATAATGAGGTTCAAAGTGATAGAGACATATATGCACACAGCACTTGGTGTGTTTCCTTCCAGATCCCATCCTGCTGTTTTCACTTTTTAATGAAATATTTCAAATGTATGGCAAAGAACAGATAATACCCAAATGTTAACCACTTAGATTTGGGGGGGTATTGGAGATTTATCCCAGGGCATTATGCATGCTAGGCATGCACTGTACCATTGAGCTACAACACCAAGCCCTAACCACCTAGATTTATAAGTGCTAATGTTTCATTATAATTTCTTTTCTTTTTTTTTTTGCGGTACCGGGGATTGAACCTGGGGCATTCTACCTCCGAGCTACACCCCCAGCCCTATTTTTTATTCTTTATTTTGAAACAGGGTCTCACTAAATTGCAGAGGGCCTCGCTAGGTAGCAGAGGCTGATATTAAACCTATGATCCTCCCATCTCCACCTCCCAAGTACTGGGATTACAAGCATGTGCCACCAAGCCCGGCCTCATTATAATTTCTTTAGATCTTTTTGCATATTTTAAATACTTGTTTTGAAATTTAAAACAATTTTGACAGCTCAAGTTTTCTTTGCATAGAATATTTATCATATAAGAACGATACAATATATAATATAAAATTAAAAATGTGTTCTTTCCACATATAGGGTATATATGTCAACTCTGAATTTGAATGGTACTGTATTTCTCAGGATCCCCTTTGCTTTCATGGATTTCTGAAATGTTCTTGCTTAAATTTATTTTTAAAATAACCTCCTGGTTTATAGTATGACTTTAACGATATTTGCTATGTGCTAGTGGAGATAACATACACAGACACACAAATACTAAATGTGTATGTATGTGTATGTTGTGTATATAAATACACAAATTATGTATATATGTCATATATATAATATATACACATATTTAATCAATTTCCTGTTTGTTGTGCTGAGATAGCAATAGAATAAACTGTCCAAAAGCAGCCATAGCATCCCAAAACTTCTCTGGCTGACCCTAACCAGGCCATTGTGTCATAGATATGTTAGGCAGCTAGACAGAAATGAGCAGGTCAGGGCAAGATTGGAACAGACCTGATGGGAAATTAAGCAAGCCTTTATGAAAGGAAATACTGGAACTCCCCACCCAGTTAATTTATTGCATACAAACATACCCTTCACCCAAAGACAGCCTCTGGCAGTTATAGTATCATTTACACTGCCACTTTAGACACCACCTCACCCACCCACCACAACCCATCCATTCCACGTAGGCACAGATGGGATAGGGGAAGATTTCCAGACTGAATAAAGCTCACCATGTAGAAGACTCTGTGATGTTTTCCACTCCTGGAAATGGACCAGTCCAGACATTCACTCTGGAGCATAATCGGTTTGTCGTGGCCTTCTCTTTAAACTGTGCCCCCATGTCCCTAAATCAACCTCTTATTTTCCCTTAATTGTGCTTTCCATTTGAAATCTTTCTTACTGAAAGAAGAGCAGAGAAGAGATTATCACCTGATAACGGTTCTATATGAGGAACATATAGAAAACCAAAATTAACAAAGCAGAAATTTAAAAGAAACAAAAAGCACTAACAGTGAACCAAAGCACCTTAATATATTTTGGGAATTGGTGTTAATGATTACAAAAAATAGAAATGTATAAGCTTTTACTAATTTGGTAATTATTGAATCCCATGTGATATGTCTTCCTATAAATTTTGAAATTGCCTCAACAGCTTTAGGTACAGGTCCAACTGTCTAGAAAATACAAGTGTAATAGCTATCACAGATTAATTGCAAATATATCACAAGAATTTTTGGGGTTTTTTTGTTTGTTTTTTGTGGTACTGGGAATTGAACCCAAGGGCATTCTACCTCCGAGCTACACCAACAGCCCTATTTTTTTTATTTTGAAACAGGATCTCACTAGGTTGTTCAGAGTCTCACTATTCCTGAGGCTGTCCTCAAACCTGCAATCCTCCTGTCTCAGCCTTCCAAGTACTGGGATTACAGGCATGCACCACCACGCCCAACTAAGAGAGCTTTTATGCGAAAATTTATAGTAAAACTTCAATAAACAAAAACAGTTGTGTGGGGGGTTGTTTGCGTGCATTTGTTTGTTTGTTTGTTTGTTTGTTTGTTGTTTTTGTTTTGCAGTCCTGGGAATCAAACCCAGGTCTTCACACATGGTAGTAGACAAGCGCTGTACCACTTAGCTACAGCCCCAACCCCTGTATTCTCTTTTATCACAGATGCCTTCATTGATTTGTATGAATTATCAAATTTTTTCCATAAAACATGTTTGTCCCACTTTGCTAGAACCCTAAGTCTGAATACACATGTCTCTTTTTGTTACCAATCTTTGCCCCCACTTCTGACCAATTACAACAGTATTCTTTGATTTAGAAAAGGTTACAGCCAGGCGTGGTGGCGCACGCTTGTAATCCCAGTATTTGGGAGGCTGTTAGTTCGCAGCCAGCCTTAGCTACTTAGTGAGAACCTGTTTCAAACATAAAGAATAAAAAATAGGGCTGCGGAGGTAGACTGCCCCTGGGTTCAATCCCCAGTACCACCAAAAAAATAAAAGAAGAGGTTGCAAACAGTTCTAGCCAGGAAGGATTGAAGAGAGTAGTTTTAATATCTAGGTTCTGATAATTGACATCATTGTCATTACCCCATCAGAGTAACGCATATTTATCCACCTAAATATCAGATGTAGTTCCAAACATTCTACCTGCATTAGTCTGTTTAATTCTTATAATAATCTGATGAGGCAGGAACTTAACAAAATATTTGAGCCTTTGTACACTTCTAGCTGTTCCCTCAGCCTTGAGAGTTCTTTCCCTTGATCTTGTCTCAAGTCTAAAATGATAATTATTCAGAGGCATCTTCCTGTCTACACTTTCTAAAATAACTAGACCCAATCACTAATCACTTTTTATCCCATTACTGAGTTTTGTTTTCTTTATAACACTTACTACTATCTGAAACTCACTTGTTTGTGTATTTGCTTAGGTGCTTATTAGATGTCTTCTATCAGAATATAAGTTCCAAGGTGGCAAGGTCCTTGTCAGTCTTGTTCATGCTTTACCCTCTGCATCTAGAGCCTGGCCTTGGATAGGTGCTTCAGTAGTATTTGTTCAATAAACAAATAGTATTATTATCCTGATTTTTATTGATATGGAAACTAATGCTTAAATTAAATAATTTATGTCTTTAATTTTAGGAGACCAAATTAGTATATCATCTCTGAACCTACAGCTATACAACTTATGTTGAAATAAATTTATATACATCTAAAATAATCTGACCTACCTTGCTCATCCTAAGACTGAGATATTATGAGGGTGAACTTACACTGTTGTGAGGGAGTACAATCAGGAGTATAGATGGAGCAAATGCAAACTTCGCAAGATAACTTAAGTAGGTGGAAATAACTCAAAGGACATACAAACCCAAATTTAACAGTGTTCTGAGAAAGTGTCTCTTCTCTTTCAGACTTTTTCTTACACATGACTATTTATTTTTTCCTTTTAATAAAAGGCATCTAGCCTCAGCTACTTAGTGAGGCCCTCTGCAACTTAGTGAGACCCTGTTTCAAAATAAAGAATAAAAACTAGGGCTGGGGGTGTAGCTCAGAGGCAGAATGCCTCTGGGTTCCATCCCCAGTTCCGCAAAAAAAAAGAAAGAAAGAAAATAAATAAATAAATAAATAAATAAATGCCATCTAAAGTAAACCTTCATGCAGAAAATGTAATGCCTGAATTGCATAATAATCCAAGGTCCATGTATTTATCTTTTATTTTATATTATACTATACTATATTTCTTATACATGGCTGTGATACAAGGCTTCAGAAAACTTAGCTTTAATCTCTAGTCTCAAAGAACTTACTACACATTTTCTAAGTCATTGTTGCTTTACTAATACAGTGCAGACAAATCTTTGTACGTCTTCCATGTGCCTTTTAAATGCTAGTTAAGCATTTAGAGAAATGTAACCCACAACTTTTTCAACCAATACTGTCATGCAGCCTTTGGTTTAGAAAGGAAAACAATGCAGTCACACTCTTATAAGGTATATTATACTAGTTGAAGTACTAGCTTTTCTTTTTTTAATGAATGAATAAGTGATATGACAAGGCATGTAAGAATAAAAAGCAAGCCAGGCGTGATAGCACATACCTGTAATCCCAGTCCTTGGGAGGATAAGACAGGAAGACTGCAGGTTCAGGACCAGCCTCAGCAACTTAATGAAGCACTCAACAATGTAGTGTGACTGTTTCAGAATTTTAAAAAATTAAATAAAAAAGTCTGGGGATGTAGCTCAGAGGTAGAATTCCCCTGGGTTCAATCTCCACTACCAAAAAACAAACAAATAATAAATAAATGGAGGAGGAGGACAAGGACAATCAAAAAAATAAATATAATTAGAAACTTAGTATTTTAAAACTCATGTTTAATGAAAACAAATGTGACTTTCTTCTGGAAGTACCAGAAAAATGCATAATTACTACAAATGTACAATAATTTAGGTTTTTTTTATTATTGACCGTGTTTATCCTTTAGGCTCTGTTTCTTAAAAATAATCAGTATTTTTAACCCTTTCTGTTCAAATACTTATGTAATTTAATCTTACTTGTGAGAGCTTTCAGAATCACAAAAACAGCCAGACATGGTCACACGCTTGTAATCCCAGTATTTGAGAGGCTGAAACAAGAGGACCGCAGATTCAAAGCCAACCTCAGCAATTTAGTGAGACTCTCAGCAACCTAGTGAGACCCTGTTTCCAAATAAGAAATAAAATCAGGCTGGGGGTGTAGCTTGGAGGTAGAATACCTCCAGGTTCAATCCCCAGTACCAAAAAATAAAAAAATTTTAAAAATCACAAACGCATTAATCATCATTTTGTATTACAGATCCATAATATCATCCAGACAAAAGAATGATAATAGTAACAACACAGTGAAAGCCAACAGTCATATACTGTTCACTTTGAAATAGATACTCTTCTAAACAACCATTTTACATATATCATTTTTATCTCAAATATAAGCATAAATAGATCTTATTGCTATATTCATTTTATATATAAGGAAACAAAGACCTAGAAAAATTATGACTTACACAGTGTTAGATAGCTAATATTGCTAGAGCCAAGATTCAAATCTAGGCATTCTGGCTCCAGAGAGCTACTCCCCAAACTGTCTTATATTATACCAGTTTTCCTTCACTTCTGCATGCACATTCCTATTCTCAGTGGTTCTTCTTGCACTTTCCTATTCCTACTGGTTCTTGTTGCTAAGAGAAATAGTTGAAGACAAAGAGACAATGAAAAATTCAAGAAGGTTTAACTAGAAATACAATGATTGTCCTTAGTAAATTGGAAAGATAGGGTCAACTACTAGTGTACAGATAAGTATGGAAGTCAGAGGGCTAAATTCTGTAAGTATTTTAATGTGTGACCTAAAACCAGTAATAATCCCTGCCTGCTAACCTCTAGAATGAGGACAGATTACTCTATACAATAATTAATTATTCATCTGAAGATTTGGAAATGGTGTCATGAATAATCTGAAATCCCTACTAATCAAAAATAGTTCATTTATCTTTATAATATATTATATATAATTGGGTAGTTTATTTTTCTTCATAGTAATGATCAACATTAAAATTCTCAGAACAAATGCCGAATCAAAAATGTTGGTTCCAAGGGGGTCCAGCCTGGGATTTGCAGTTTCTACAGGTCATTGAGTGACTCAACTTAGAATTAAAGCTCAATATAGGAAATACATTAAGAATATTCACCAAGGATGATCAAATTCATATCTATTGAGTCATGGTGATAACCAGTTCTATTCTTAGATATGTGCTGCACATACTATAGTACTATAGTATCCCTTTTAAGAACAAAGAAGGAATTCATCAAGCTACAAAAGGAGCATAAATAAACTTTGGCTTCAGTGGTAATTACAATTTGTTTCACCAGCTGTGTTGCTTGTCACAGTTCTAGCTTTTTTTAGAAGTCAATACTAAAAAAGAAGAATTTTTCACATTAACCTAGGGCTTAGGAAAGCTCAGTGTAATATAAGATAATAAAATTTAATGTAACAATAGGAAAACATTTAAGAATACCCCCCTGGAAAAGATGTATAGAATTGTTTTGCTTATTAATATTGTCTGTGTGCTTGGAAGAGCGTATGCCATACATAGATGATAGTGTTTTTGCTCTCTTATCTGTAAACAACAAATGACTAGGAGTTCAAATAATAATTAGTATATGACTATATATACTTATGTGTATATGTGTGTGTAAGTTCACCTTTGATTAGAGGGTTTTAAATGTGATGACATTTAAATGATTATTCCATTAATTAATCATCTAAACCAATAGGTAAAGAGCAAATGAAGCAGAATTTTTTTAACCCTGAGATTTTTATAACTTTTTAAAGTAGCCATGTTCCTTTTGTTTCCTGTTTTGGTCTTTTAAATGAACCATTAATTCAGTGACCAATTTCATATAAATTTTTCAAAAGGAAGGACTCCTTTTATATAGGATTTGATAAAGGACAGCAAATAGAGGTGGAAATGTTTCATAGAGCCACAAAATCCTACAGTTAAAAGGAAGTTTGGAAAATCTAGAGGTGTTCTGTTTTTTTTTTTTACCCTGTTTCTGCCATAGACTCAGTAAAGCCTTAACGGGGCATGGTGGTGCACGCCTGTAATCCTAGTACTTGGGAGGCTGAGACAGGAGGATAGCAGGTTTGAGGACAGTCTCAGCAAGTAGTGAGACTCTCATCAACCTAGTGAGACCCTGTTTCAAAATAAAAATAAAATAGTGCTAGGGGTGTAGCTCAAAGGTGCCACCAGAAAAAAAAATGCCTGGTTTGAGCAATAAATTAACTGATCACCTTAGAAAAAAGTACAATCTTCTCTTCAGAAGAATATTTTTAAGTATATAAAATACAATATATAGATTAGAATGCACCAATAAAAAATGCAATATATAGGATTATAAAGAAAACCAATTAAATTGAAATCTTGACCAAAATATTTTTTAAAAATAAATTGTGAGCGGGTGTGGTGGCGCACGCTTGTAATCCCAGTACTTGGGAGACTGAGACCGGAGGATCTGGGTTCGCGGCCAGCCTCAGCTACTTAGTGAGGCCCTCCACAACTCTGTGAGACCCTGTTTCAAAATAAAGAATAAAAAATAGGGCTGGGGGTGCAGCTCAGAGGTAGAACGCCCCTGGGTTCAATCCCCTGTACCACAATAAATAAATAAATTAATTAATTAATTAACTAATAAAAAAGTAAATAGTGATATAAAAATTCCTCTTTTTAAATGAATTAAATCACAATCTCTAGAAGCAGATCTGGTAACTACTATAATATGAAATTATGTTAACCATAAATTTTATTTTAAGATATAACAACTTGAAAAAAGTTTCTGTTATTATTATTACGATTTGTTTCCTAAGCTCATAATGAAATAAAAAATAAAGATTAGGTTACCAAATATAAAGATTGTGATTTTATGTCTGCATCCCAATGAATGGACCTCTGACTTTTATCCATAAGTTCTTTCAAGGGGCCCATCTACTTCAGTTAAAACCCCTGGAAACATCCTCATTTCAAAGATGAAGAAACTAAGACCCATAGAAAGGAGATAACTTAGGTAAAGTCATATAACACAGAACTAGATTAATCATTACAGAGCTAATCTCAGATCTTTACTCAGACTTTTCCAAAGCTTTAGTCTTAAAAAAAAAATAAAAAGTCTGTTACAGCCTGTTACTTGTCACTAATTCATGCCATTATCTGGAGGAAATTTTTTATTCTCATTGTGTTTCAGATTCCATCCATATGAAATATAGATGACTTAAACTGTACATCAGGATAATAATAATGACTTCTATTTGTACTCTTCACTTTTCATTTTCACATACATGATCCTACTTAATTTTCCTCATTTTATAGATCAGGAAATTAATGTTCCAAATATTAAATGTCATGTCTAAGGTCATACAGCTAGAAAGAGGAAACCACTGGGCTAAAGAATATTCCCTTTATCATGCTATTTCTCATGTCAGTTGAATATATGTTGTGATATCTTAAATCTCATTAAACACAAACAAGTTTTCATTAGGCTCCGATAAACCAAAATACTTGCATCTTAACTTAGTCCAATGAAGTGATAAATGAATAGAACCATGGAAGAAAGCCTTTCTAAACCAGTTCTCCATTTATATATAAGAAGTGAGAACAGAAAAAGATAGAATGTAAAACTCTAAGATTGTAGGCTTGTTGACTTTATGTTATTTGAATCTTTTCTTACCTTCTGTTTCTGGATAGGCTAAAGAGGCAAGTAATCTGAGTAAGTGCCAGTGGAGCCCATTTTCTCTGTTCTCTTAAACATTATTTTTGTGAATAAATGGTGCTCAAAAAAGTATGGTCTTTCAGAGATAGATTATTCTTAAATAGGTTTAATAAGGTAGAAAATTTAAAGTAAAAATGGCCATGATTTATCAAAAATCTCTATCATCTCTATTTCTCCATTCTAGTGACCTAATCATATAACAGAACATCCTGCTCTTTTAGAAAATAAGGAAACTTCTTAACTTGACCTGAAACCCTAGGTATAGAAAACCTTTATTGGAATCCACATTTGATTTAGCTTAAGTAATATCTATACTAATGTGTCTATTTCCTTCATTCTTGAGATCATTCTGTAGGGTACCAGATATGTCTTAGCTATAATCCACTTGCATTTCATATTTTATCTCTCAATATGGTCAGGCTCAAATAAGTAAACATCCTTTGTAAGCTCACAAAATAGCTTTATATACAATAGGAATGGCTATGACATACTTATACTAAAAAAAAATAAATTCCAATCTGCTGGGATTAAAAAGAACAATAATCACTGCAAAAAATTCAGATTTATTTAGCAAATGTTTACTCTGTATAAATCACTATATTTGACATAGCGGGAAACATAAAGAGAATTAAAGTCATAGTCCTCTCCCTCCAAGAGCCTACAGTTTATCTGGGAACTCATATCAATAATTGAAATATAAGTGACTATGATAAATCCTCAAATAGAGGTCCAAAGAAGATACTTTAAGAATTTAGGGAAACTTAGATTGTGGCAATGGTTGCACAGCAACATAGATTTGTTAAAAGCCATCAAACTGTATTTAAAATGATTGAGTTTTATGGTAGGTAAATTATATCTCAACACGAGTTTAGAGAGAGAAGATATTATTTCTGATTGAGGAACGTAGAAGATTTTTTTTTGCAACTAGTACAATCTAAACTGAGATCTTCAATGACAAGTAGAAGTGGGATCAGAAAATAAACAGGGTATCCCAGAGAGAAGAAACAGCTTGCCCAGGGTCTAAAAGCTAAAAAATGCAAGGCATTAGCTAGATGAGCTACTTCAGACTTTGCCCCATGCCTTATCTTAATATGACTTGCATTCCTACATGTGGCCATATGGCTGTGACATCTCTGTAAAGTTCTGGACCATAGGGATTGAAAAATCTATAACAGAACGTGGATTTTTCCCCCTCTCTTTGGGTCAAAAATAAGAGCTGGGCATGGTGGCACATACCTGTAATCCCAGTACTTGGGAGGCTGAGACAGGAGGATGGCACGTTCGAGGACCACCTCAGCAAGAAGTGAGACTCTCATCAATCTAGTGAGACCCTGTTTCAAAATAAAAATAAAATAGGGCTGGGAGTGTAGCTCAGAGGGAGAATGCCTCTGGGTTCAATCCCCAGCACCAAAAAAAAGGGCTTGCCTTAATTTTGAGCTGTTAAGGAAATTATAATGAGGAGGGTGTGTAATTACAGCCATCTCACACATGCCCATTGATCATAACAATTACTGGCATTTGTTTTCATCTTTTTAGCTTAAAATCAGTGGTGCATGTATTATCTCCTTTAAGGCCCACAATAACCTTTATTTCTCCCAAGAAGGAACTAAGATTATGGGAAGACCCACAACCTCAAATACTAAAGCCATGCTACAGGGAAGGTCAAACTATTCTGGCTGTCTAAGAATAAAATAAAGAAGAGGAAATAAAGATATAAACATATGATCTTTGGACAGTTACAAATCTGCTAACTAAATTGAGATTCCACATATGAATTAAAATTTATCTCATACAAAAAGAATAGACTAGATGCAGTTAACTACTGTCATCAATAATAGGGAAGCAAAGTTGAAATGTTTTCTGATAAGTTTATATGACCTTATCATTGACAGGAACAGCCCATGTTAAGTAAATTTTATTGAGAGTAGGGAAAAGAACATGGGAAATTTAGTTTCTAAATAGGTAGCCCTTTTGTTGTTGTTGTTGTTGTTACTTTAACAATGTAAAAAATAGAATTTAAGTTGTGTCTTTCCAAATGGTAGAACTTCTCAGATCACATAAGTAAGCAGATATACAGAATTTAATTTCTAATTTAAAATGTGATTCGTGGCCAGGAAAACCATGCTAAAAATAGAGTTTTCTCAATGTCCTTCAAAGAAGACTTCTTTTGTTCTTGACTTTGACCCCCTCTGACTAACCGCTCAGAAATTTTTCATATGAGCCATACTGTTTAGCATTTACAAGAAAAAGAATATGAATTAGCCTGGTGAGCAGCAAAATAGAGGCAGCCTTTGTGAAACCTGACTTGTGTTAACCAGCGATTAAATGTAATCTTCATTTTAATATTTATACATCCTTATATTGTTATGAACCTATCCTTAACATGGGTTTGATTTTATTTGTTTCTTCCTCCCTTACTTCTGTGATATTCAGAAGGAAAAGGGTGTTTGTTATTCACACATTTGTACCCCCACTAACTGGTGTTACACATCTGGCTTCCACTGGAGAGCCCCTGACATCGCAGGGAACGGTGATCAAAATTCCACACACTAGCTTCAAGCTGGGGGCTCGTAGCTACTGCAGCATTGAAAAGGGATCTTTTCCTGGCTTCTTTAAAATAAGCATGGTGATGGGATGGTTTAAGGGAAGAACACCTCTCAAATCACATGACCACTGCTGCGCTTCCGTGTGTCCTGCTTTCTTCATAAACAGCTTGGCACTACATTCTTTCCCTGTAGTGGGTTTGTGTGTGTCTGAGTGGGGTGCGGGTTGGGGAGGTAAATGGATGGTTATACATTATGCATGCATCTTTCACCATTAGAGTGATGTGCCTTCCCTTATATGTCACAAATTATAATCACATTAAATCTTCTGTCTCCTGAGAGATTGGGCTGTCTCTCCTTTTTGGTGTGAAATTTATGTTTTGGTGTGTTTTGATGTTTACACCCTCAGTTGTTCTTCATGTTGCATTAAACATAAGTTGAAATGTTCTACCATAAGAGTTAGCTTTTCATGTTGGGCTGAAAAAAGTCTTCATTTCTGTGTAGCAATTCATGTTATTATAACCTATGGCTTTCAATTGTACCTCCCATAATGAAGAGCTGACTTTAAACACTGTGCTATTCTTGTTATGACCTAAGCATAAGGTAAGTGATTTCTCTAACTGTATCTAAAGATTGTGGTTGTTTGTTATAATTTTCTCAGCTTTTTTAAGGCATTTTCACTTTTGTTCCTTACCATTTATTATGTGCTTCCCCCCTTTTGTTTTCTGTTTCATATCTTAATATTTTTATTGGACAATGTGATCTTCAGCAAAAATTATACATAAAAACATGTAGAAATGAATTATTTGATGTCTCAATGCAATCTTTAGTAAATACCTATGTTTTCAGTAAGTCTCTTATGTTTTTCACTTCCTCCATTAACTTTAACATAATATTCTGTTTCTACATGTTATTTTAGTTTTTATTTCAGTTGAAAGGGGAAGTATTTGTCAACACCATAAAGTCAGATATCATGACCCAGAAGAATAAAGTAGTGTGTAACCTGATGCCATACCCTTCATTCAATCCTTCATTTTAATTCCTGACAAATTTTATACTAGGCCAGTTTATTTTGTTTTTCAGACTTCCTTTTTTTCCCCACTGAGTAAAGCCAGTGTAACATAAAAGAAACAACAAACCATAAAACGTGATACAGACCTGCATTTTCTTTATAGTCCATAGATGTGAGAACAAGAGTAATAGTTGCTTCTCAACTTTATCCTTTCAAGTAAATCCCATTACATTTTGAGTTAGGTTAAAATCATTATATTGAGATTTTATAAAGTTAAATAAATATTATAAATATGACCAGTTTCCTAGTGCAAGAGAGAGGATCATTCACTGAATGCATAAATGGTAAACAAAGTTTTTTAAATATTTTTCTCAATTTAAAAAATATATATACTTAGTATCACTAAAGTAAAGAAAGTTTCATAATCATTGATTTTTAAAAGTGATTTCCCTCAAACCTGTAATTCCAGCTACTTGATAGGCTGAGGCAGGAGAATAGCAGATTCAAGTCCAGCCTGGGCAACATAGCAAAACCCTGTCTCAAAATTTTAAAAATAAATAGGATAGGGCTGGAAATGTAACTCGGTGGTAGAGTATCACTGGGTTCAACCTCCAAAATATTTTTGAGTGATTTCCCTCAAATCTTGCTCAACAGCCAGTATCACATAAGTAGAAAAACATTAGTTATACTACTGTTGGCAATTTGCAAATATTAATAAAAGTTCATATTCAGAGAATTTGGATGTTTTTGTCATCCAAATGTTTCCTCTAAATCCATTTGAAATATATAGTTCTAAGCTGGAGTATCATAAAGCAACAGAAGTTTCTTCATTAAATTCATTTTATGAATTTTTTCATTTTGTTTTGTGTTTAATTTTTTAAGCCACCTTGGGAAGAAGAGAGGGTGTTTTGTTGTTTGGGTTTTCTTTTCTTTTCTTTTCTTTTTGGTAAAAACCAGCTAGTTCTTCACCATCATTTCCATTATATACATTACATAATGTATATAATAGACATTATATAAATCTGTTGGAACATTTTATGAGACAATTTGAACTACTCATCTGAACTGCTCTGTTCATTGTAAATCTCTTGTTTCTATCCATACACTAGCTCCACTCTAGATTGGAAGGGCTTAAAGATGAACTCTGGAGGAATAGAGGCTTCGACTTAAGAGTAACTATTACTGATCAAAGGAGCTACTTTCCATTCGCAAACATTGCTTTGTGCTATGGATTTGGGCTCCTTCTGTTTCACATCTTGTTGAAGACTTTCTTGACTTCCATTTGAATTCTTTGAACTCTGTTTTGTCTTTCAACATTTTCTCTTTCTTTTCCTTCTCTCTCCCAGATTTTTCTCTCACACTTTTAGATTTCTCTTGTGTTCTTTGAATCACTTTTTAAAACGTAGTTTCTCTCTTTATTAAGCGTGTCTTATAATTTGTCTGTTAGTGTGTGTTTCTTTTCTCCTTTAAGGCTGTAGTGGAATAGTTACACTTATTTTCATTTCATAGTATGGCAACTTGCTTATTTATTTTGCAGCAAGTTCATTAGTCATACTTCCCCTCTTGGTATGAATTTTCAATAAGAAGTAGCAGAACATTCTCCATTTGCATATTGTCCCATTCTGTAAGCCCATACTTTGTTTTCTATCATCTAGAATCTCTCTCTCTCATTCTCGCTTCCTTTTCCTTTCTTTATTCTTGTGTCTTTCCTGTATTTCTTTAAACATTCATTAACTTTTTTTCCCATTTGGTCCAGAATTGTTCTTCAATCGACTTCCAAGTAAAAGAATATAAGAATGTTACTTCCAGATTAGTTTCTTCTTCATTCTAGTATATTTTAAACTAGTTAGACAATCTGGGCCAAAAGAGAATAGCTTTAACATTTGGAATTATTTTATTTTATTTTATTTTATTGGCGTGTGTGTGTGGTTTTCTTTTCTTTGTCCCCCTCCCCGTCTATATGTGTGTGACTTTTTTTATTGTTGTTGTTTCTTTAAACATTAACAATTGTTTTTTTCAGGGAAGGACAACCATAACCCACCCTAAGTTACAACATTCCTTTCATAAGTTGTCTCATACAGTAGTAGATTGTGTTAAGCAATAGAAATTAATTTGTTGTGTATATATCCATTTGGGGCAAGCTGCTGTGGAGTTGGAAGAAGAGGTGTGGAACTTAAATACAAATATGTCTGAAATTAACAACAATGTTAATGCCATCCAACATGACCCTTGAATACAGTGGTTTTTCAAGCTTTAAAAGAATGTTCCAGCTGGGCGTGGTGGCGCACGCTTGTAATCCCAGTATTTGGGAGGCTGAGACAGGAGGATCCGGGTTCGCGGCCAGCCTCAGCTACTTAGTGAGGCCCTCCGCAACTTAGTGAGACCCTGTTTCAAAATAAAGAATAAAAAATAGGGCTGGGGGTATAGCCCGGAGGTACAATGCCCCTGGGTTCTAGTCCCAGTACTGCCAAAAAAAAAAAAGAATGTTCCACTTTGACTTTGACCTGAATATTTAAATCAGAGGATAAAGGTTTCTGATTGGTAAATTACATATAGACCTAAGAACTATTAAATGAGTTCAATTTAATTAATTTCCAAAAGAAGCATCTTTTATAGTCACTATCATAATCATAATAAATTATTATAATTAGCAACTCATAAAGGTTATTACAAAAGTAAATACCATATATTGATTTCCATATTTTGCCTCAATGACATGTATGTATACTAAAAATAACTATAATAGAATATTTGATTGCATCTATTTCTTGAATTTCATTATTATTCTAGTCAAGACATGCTAAATGCCTTAAGAGTAAGGGTCTATATGCATAACTGAAAATTTGATAACATGAATTTTTCATATACAGCCATCCCTTAGTATGGGGAGTTAATTTCAAAACTCCTGTGGACACCAAAATCCACAACTACTCAAGTCCTTATATAAATGGCATAGTATTTGCACATAACCTATGAATATCCTCCCATATACTTTAAGTCATATCTAGATTACTTATGATACCTAATACAACATAAATGTTATATAATAGCTATACTGTATTAAAGAATAATGACAAAGCCGGGCGTGGTGGCGCACGCTTGTAATCCCAGTACTTTGGGAGGTGGAGACCAGAGGATCCGGGTTCGCGGCCAGCCTCAGCTCGCAGCTCGCGCATGTGTGTGAGCGCACACACGAGCGTTTTCTCTCTCTCTCTCTCTCTCTCTCACTCTCTCTCTCTCTCTCTGTCCCTCTCTCTCTCCCTGTCTCTCTCTCTCTCTCCTTAGTGAGGCCCTCCGCAACTTCGTGAGACCCGGTTTCAAAATAAAGTTTAAAAAATAGGGCCGGGGGCGTAGTGCGGAGGTAGAACGCCCCTGCGTACAATCCCCGGTACCGCAAAAAAAAAAAAAAAGAATAATGACAAGAGCCAGGCATGTTGGTGTATGCTTGTAATCCCAGTACTTGGGAGGCGGAGACTGGAGGATCCAGGTTCGCGGCCAGCCTCAGCTACTGAGTGAGGCCCTCCGCAACTTAGTGAGACCTGGTTTCAAAATAAAGGATAAAAAGTAGGGCTGGGGGTGTAACTCAGAGGTAGAATGCCCCTGTGTTCAATCCCCGGTACCACAAAACAAAACAAAAAAAAGAATAATGACAAGAAAAAAGCTATACAATACAGATGCAGTCCTTCAATACAGATGCAGTTTTTTTAATATTACTAATCCATAGTTTGTTGAATCCATGAATGTGAAACCCACATCTATAGAGAGCCAACTTATTTCAAATACATGTGAATAAAAAAAATGCCTTTGGTTTTATCTCTGTCCAGTTTATAATATTGTACCATAATTTTTTCTGGAAGTCAGTCTATTTTTGAAGTAAAGATTAATTAAAATATATGTGGAACAAATGCAACATTTTTACTAATATGCTATAACATCTGAAAGATATAAAACCTTTGCTCCTAGACCTCAGAAGCTTGCCCACTTAATATGCATATCTGGCTCTCCATGTTATGAGCTCTCAATTACTGAGTTTATGCTCTCTCTGCAGGTCCAGTCCAGGTGCAGCAGCAAGGAGAACATTCTCAGAGCCAGTAAGTATTTCATCATTTCAGGTAGGCTACTGAACTAGAAACTGTGGTTCAACAGAAAGTAGAATTAAAAATGAACATTTTGATAAAAGAATAAAGAAAAATAATAGAGAAAGTTTATATCAAGAATATGAATATTTGAGTGTTCACCTTCTGGAAATATTAGTATCAATATATAAATAAATATTTCCCTTAATCCACTTGGTTTTGAAAGCTGACAGCAGAACTTTGATGCATTTCTAGTAGGGTAGAAATGAGCTTTTCTGTGACTTTAAGATGAGACCCCCTTTAATTGACTAATGGCCAAAATGTTATTTGAAAACAGACTACCTGAAAAGTAAAGTAAATCCATGAAAGGAGACTAACTGTAAAAAAAAGAATATGTAACAGCTAGGAGGGAACATCATAATTATTCTATGAATATGAATTCCTGAACGATTTTACCTTCAACATGCAGAATATTTTTGTGAGTTTCTGATTTTTTTTTCAGTGCTGAAGATTTAACCCAGGGCCTCACACATGCTAGGCAAGCACTCTACCACTGAGCTACATCCCCAACCTTTGTTTCTATTTTTTGAGACAGTTTCTTGCTAAGTTTCCCAGGCTAACCTCAAACTTGAGATCCTCCCAAATAGCTGGGATTATAGGCCTGAGCCACCGTGCCCAGCAGGCAAAATATTTCAGAATGCACTACTCTGAAGCAAGGATGAAGCATCCTTATTTATTTTTTAATCTAATCACTAATTTCATTAACTTGAAAGTCATTTAACTTTGTATATTGTTCATTTTCCTATTTTATAAAAGAAACTACAAATAGCTTTTTTTTTCCTTATCATCATCATCCTTGAAATGATGTCACATTGAAAGTTTCCCATAAAGCTTTGGGATCCTAAAAGAAAAGTGCTGGATAAATGCTAATTGTTTTATTATTGCCCTCTGTCACGTAATAGCTTAATTACATCATCCCATATTCTTCCTGAATTTTTTCAAGAGAAGAAGTACAGGTGGGCCACACTAAAATGGGTCTCCTGGATAACACACTACTGGGAGTTTTAGTAAATGGGATTATTTATATTTTCAGTAGAATGTCAATATTATTTAACAATCAGAAAATAATTAGATAAGCCGGGTGTGGTGGCGCACGCTTGTAATCCTAGTACTTGGGAGGCCGAGACTGGAGGATCTGGGTTCACGGCCAGCCTCAGCTACTTAGTGAGGCCCTCTGCAACTTCATGAGACCCGGTTTCAAAATAAAGTATAAAAAATAGGACCGGGGGTGTAGCTCGGAGGTAGAACGCCCCTGGGTTCAATCCCTGGTACCGCAAAAAATAAAATAAAAACAAGAAAGAAAAAAGAAATAAAAATAAGTAAATGCAAATAGGCACGTTTAGCTTCTTATGCTTTCACAGGTTCCACAGCATTTGATACATGAATCTGAGGAAGCTCTTCAGTAAGGAGATATAAAGTTCTGTAATCCCTTACTAAGACCTAAATTTGAGAAACCTAGAGTCAGAGCTGTGATGATTGAATGTTGACTAAAATAAAACAGTAGAAATAAATGAACTTTTAAAATGACATTTTATAAGGATTACTACATAATTTTCATTTATTGTTGATCCTGAAATGATGAAAAGTCACTGGTAGTGATTATGGTGATTAAGAACAAAAATGGTTTCTTACTGATGACAGATTCTCTGTAACCTTCTTTCACTTTCACCATGGACCTTCATGTGGATAGAACTGTCTTTCATTTCAGTTAATCTGCTATGGTTTGTTGGTTAATAATCACTTTGGATGAACATTATTGTGGTCCAGGGTTTTTTATATTTATTTGTTGGTACATTGTAATCATACATGTTGATGAAGTCCAGGGTGATGGAGGCATACATGCACACAGCACTCATTGAGCACTCACCAGTTCCCACCCCACTCCCTCTCCTTCCCCACCTTCTCGTTCTCAACACAGTGATTGGTTTGATACATTTGTGTATGTGCATCATGTCCATTGAGGTGTTTCCCTCTTCAAGTCTTCCTCTCCCATCCCGTCTACTCAGGTCCCTTCCTTCACTCCACTAAGGTTTCTCCTCCTTTGTCTAGAGTCCCTCCTATGTCCCAGTTTCTCCCTAGATTCTGCACATGACCTTTCACTTTCTGTGACTACCTAATTTCATTAGTATAATATTCTCCAGTTCCATCTGTTTCCCTGCAAATGACATAATTTTGTTCTTCTTTATGGCTGAGTAGAATTCCATTGCATATTATATCCCATGATTTTGTAATCCATTCATCAGTTGATGGACATCTTGGCTGGTTCCATAGTTTGGCAATTATGAATTGTGCATCTATAAACATGGATATGCATGCATTACTATGGTAGTCTGGTTTCAGTTCCTTTGGGTAGATTCTCAGGAGTGGTATAGCTGGGCCATATGGTAGGTTCTTTCCCATTCTTCTGAGGACCCTCCACACTGTTTTCCAAAGTGGTTGCACTAATTTGCAATCCCACCAACAGTGTATCAGAGTTCCTACTTCTCCACATCCTCACCAGCAATTATTATTGTTTATCTTTTTAATGATTGCCATTCTAATTGGGGTTAGGTGAAATCTCAGGGTAGTTTTGATTTGCATCTCTCTGATTGCTAATTATCTTGAATATTTTTTCATATATTTATTGGTCATTTGTATTTCTTCTTTTGTGAAGTATCTATTTAGTTCACTTGCCCATTTTTATTGGGTTATTTGTTGTTTTTTGTGTGGTGAATTTCTTGAGTTCTTTGTATATTCTAGATATTTGTCCTCTATCAGAAGAGTAGCTGGCAAAGATCTTCTCCCATTCTGTCGGCTCTCTCGAGATTCTTGATAGTTTCCTTTGCTGCACAGAAGCTCTTCAGTTTAATGCAACCCACATATTAATCCTTGTTTTAATTTCTTGTGCCTTTGGGGTCTTGTTGAGGAAGTTTTTACTCGTGCCTAGATGTTGGAAGTGTTGGTCCTATTCCCTCTTTAAGTAACTGCAAAATCTCTGGTCTAATTTCCAGGTCTTTGATCCATCTTGAATTGACTCTTGTGCAGTGTGAGAAAGTGGGATTTATTTCCATTTTTCTGAATATGGATAACCAGTTTTGCCAACACCATTTGTTGAAAAGGCTGTCTTTTTTCCAGTGTATGTTTTTGATTCCTTTGTCAAAAGTCAGTTGGCTGTACGTGTGTAGATTTGTTTCTCAATCTTCTATTCTGCTCCATTAGTCTCTGTGTCTGTTTTTGTGCCAATCTACGGCCATACCATCCTGAATCTCGTATGGTCCAGGGTTTTGGTTTTTGGTTTGTTGTAGTTTTTTTTTTTTTCCTGTTTCTTAGTGTGGAATAGTTGCATAGATGGCTCTTATTGCCACTTAGATACATATAGGGAGCCCATCCAACATCATAACTTCAGAGTTTTCTGACTTCTGTAAGTTTATGGTCTTCCTCCCAATACCATGTTAATAACTCATCTTCCTGCCCATGGCTATATCCAGGACTCTTTTAGCACCATGAGATGTTCTTCCTCTGAACTTCTTAACTACAATACCCCCCTCACTTATATAGACTAATTGGGGGTGGGTACTAGAGAATGAACCCAGGGGTCTTCTACTCCTGAGTTACACTCCCAGCCCTATTCTATTTTTATTTTGAGACAGGGTCTCGCTAAGTTACCACACATTGACCTCAAACCTGTTAACCTCCTGTCTCAGCCTCCCAAGTACTAGGATTACAGGCATGTGTCAGTACCGGGGATTGAACCCAGGGGGGTTTTACCTCCGAGCTACTCCCCCGGCCCTATTTTTTATACTTTATTTTGAAATTGGGTCTCACGAAGTTGCAGAGGCCTCACTAAGTAGCTGAGGCTGGCCGCGAACCCGGATCCTCCGGTCTCCGCCTCCCAAGTACCGGGATTACAAGCATGAGCCACCAGGCCCGGCTACACCTGGTTTATACAGACTATTTTTGGCTCCATGTTTTTCTTCTTTGCCATCTACTACCATACTACAGTCATACAGAATGTATTCACAGTTCTCCATTCTCTCAATGCTAAATCCTGCCTCTATTCCTTTGAACCCTCTTCTCTCCTTCATTAAACTATCTATTCTTTTGTTTTACTAGAAAACTCTTACTTAATCCTTTAAGAGTCAGTTTAGGTATGATTCTTCTGTGACACCTTTGAGTTTCTCCCAGTCAAGGTGACTAATCCTTCTTGGATACCCCTACTATTCCTTCTACTTCGTTTTTTCATTTATTTACTGAATTAACTATCTTCAGAAAAAAAAAAACATTTCCAAAGTGTAGCCAGCATAAGAAAACTAAAATCAACTTCTTTTTAAAAAATATGTAAAAATGTGATCGCATAATGTATCAGTAGAAAGGAGAAAAGTTAGAACTTAATAGAGCTTATCTAAATTGTCTAATGAAGAGGTAACTTTGGGAAAAGAAGAGGTAGCTTTCCTTTGACTCCTTGAAAATATTATCAAAACAACCTATTAATAACAAAACGGAGTCTATTCTTATTGTAGTAAGGTAGAATGCCTCTTCAAGAAAATCTTAGTCTCAGAGTCAGACTCTCGGGAAGGAAAGGGTAAATACAGGGTATTTATGAGATTTTGAAGTTTGGTCTAAAGCAAATCTTTTAATATGAGGACTTGATTAGAACTGGATAAGGATCATGATATAATCATATAGGATTGGTGGACATAGCAAGGCAAGCATTTTGTAGAGTCTTGGAATGTATGCTGTTATTTGATACTTCTATTTAAGAGTTGAATACTCATTCCAAAAGTTTCTAAAGTGGACAATAAGGTTATTTACAACTTTTATCTCCAAGGGAAGAGTTTTCTGGTAAAGTTGTGTTGATAAAGACAATAGAATAATAACATTATGCTAATAAAGACAGTAAGCTTGTAGTTATAGATGATTTTAGATTTCAGCGTTTCCCATATAGTCATTTTTCAGCTTGAGCTGAAGGGTAGGCCATTAACATTTGAGGATGTGATCAGTACCCACCTTTACCCCTACTTAATGTATCACAATAATATATCAAGTATCTGGGGATATTTTCAAAGTGTCAGGTTTTTTCAGTTTTATTGTTGTTGTTGGATGATCATTTATTGAATCATTTGATGAGACAGCAGCTGGGTAGCAGCATTTAGGACTGTGGATATCACACATCTGAGCTGTGCTACATATATATGGAAAGGATTATGACCAGAGTTTATGGTCTTTTTCTTAGCTAGGAGCTGGGAGTGTCTAAATTAAGCTAAGAAAATAGAGCTCATCCCCAACTTGAGAAACCTGTAGAATAAAATATAAGGTTATTAGCCAAATTATAAAATCAGCTTAATTTTATAGTTTCCTTGCTCCTTTCCTGGATCTTTTTAGTAGTATCAAAGATTCCAAAGTCTACAGGGATGTAAGAACAAAATTCTTACCCTGAAGCAGCATATGTTAGTTTTTAAGAGATCAATATTATATCTAAAACACCGCCTTCCTGATTTCATGAAACTTTCAAATGAGGAGTTCTTTTGCTTTGGTGGCAATATCTAATTCACCTGCTATTCCCTGAATCATAGGATAGGCTCCTCCCTACTTTCTGGGCCTATTTTAAATCGTGAAGTGAAGAGATTTATGAAGAGGGGAAAGCAATCCAGAATGTCCCTTGAGTAATCAGGCACCACTTGATTCTTATATCAAGGCCCAATTTTTCTCCTTTTTAAAACAAAATTTTTCAAGTTATCTCAGGAACTTTGTGTGTGTGTGTGTGTGTGGTACTGGGGATTGAACCCAGAGGCATTTTACCTCTGAGCTACACCTCCAGTCCTAGCTCCTTTTTATTTTGAAACAGGGTCTCACTAAGCTGTGGAGGGCCTCGCTAAGTTGCTGAGGCTGGCTTCATACCTGTGATCCTCCTGTCTCAGCCTCCCAAGTACTGGGATTACAGGTGTGTGCCACCACCACTGGCTAGGATCTTTTTTCTTAGAAGAGAAATTACTAGGCTAAAATGGAACCTGGATGATGTCCAACCATCTCCTGAAAGCACAAGCATCAGTTCACTAAGATAAGTTCCTGTCCAGTTTGCAGATAGTAGCCAGAAGGCTTTGTACTAAAATCCAATACCAATCACTGGGGGCCACCTAATGAAATATTTCTGGTCAAAATACCCCTTGAGCCTGTCAAATATATTCTGACATTTTGGCACTGCTTATTAAAAATTATTTTATGCTAAACAGAACATTTCATAGTATTAACATCACTATGTGGATTTAGGGGGAGGGCTAGTCAGGATTGAACCTAGGGACATTCTACCTCCAAGCTATACTCACAGACCTTTTTATTTTTTATTTTGAAACAGGATCTCTTAGTTGCTAAGGGTTTCGCTAGATTGCTGAGGTTGGCCTTAAAGCTGTGATCAGTCCTCTTATCTCAACCTCCCAAGTACTGGGATTACAGGTGTGTACAACATGATCGGCTGTTACGCAGATTTAAAACAAAGAGAAGTAGTATGTCTTACTTGTACAATCTATAAAAGTGAGATAGCCTACAAATATACACCATTGTTTTCTAATTCTCTTATAAATTCTATTACCATTCAAATTTGGTTACAAAAGCTAGTTTCCACAAAAAGTTCCAGAGTATTAATTTAGTAGAGATAAGAATCTCCTCTTCTAGAGTTAAACTAACAGGGGATTTTGGATTTCCATCTATGTGGCCTATTATAGAGTTGTCATCTGAAAATTCACCTAGTAGTTGAATCCAGTTACCCAGGAAACCAACTGATTCATTACAAGGAACTGGAACCAAGGGAATCTGAGTAGCTACCAAAGAAAAATACATACAAAAATACGTAAAAGGAATCTGTGTGCGTGTATGTCACTATCACTATGAACTACATTATGATGATGTATAGTGCATTATGAGACTATAATGCACCAGTAAGAATTTTTATAGACACACACACACACACACACACACACACACACACACACACACGAATCATGGTAGCTGGTCATGGTGGCACACACCTGTAATCCTAGTACTTGGGAGGCCCAGAGAGGAGATCACTGGTTCGATGCCAGCCTCAGCAACTTAGCGAGGCTCTCAGCAATTTAGTGAGACCCTGTTTCCAAACAAAAAATAAAATAGGTCTGGGGGTGTAACTCAGAGGTAGAATGTCCCTGAGTTCAATCCCCAGTACCACAAAAAAACAAAAAGAGTCATGGTTGTATGCTTTAGCCAACTCACAAGTAAATAATAAAATATTGGACACATGCCATTGAATCATTTAAGGATACAAAGAACAATATTAAGAATAAGGAAATATAGATAACATAGTTAAAAGAAGCTTAACAAAGAGGCAAAAGGGCAGAAAGTTGGCAACAAAAATAAAGAATAAAAATGGCAAGATTGACGTATGCAAGTACAGTGTTATTTTATGGATCTTAGGTAGAAGCTGTCTACATCTCATGTGTCCAAAGGTCTTGGGTGGAAGATATCTCTTTTTGGAGGACTCTGCACTTCTAGAGTATTCCTAAAAGTCCTCCACTTGAGGTCTTCCATAAATTTAAGAATGGAAACCAGGTATGGTGGCACACACCTGTAATCCCAGTAGTTGGGAATCTGAGACAAGAGGATCACAGGTTCGAAGCCAGCCTTAGCAACTTCGTGAGACCCTATTTCAAAATAAAATAGGGCTGGAGCTGTAGCTCAGAAGTAGAATGCCCCAGGTTCAACTCCCAGTCACACACACACACACACACACACACACACACACACACACACACATGATGGATTATGCCTCTTTAATTGATACATGAATCCAAAGATCAAACCATTGGAGTTGCACTGCAGTGGTAATTGCTAATGATACATGATAAGATCCTTTGCAGTAGGGTTCCAGGGCTGTCTTTCTTTGATGTGTTATCTAGAAAATCTGGTCTCTGGTTTTAGGTCATGCAAGTGTTATTCAGAAGGTTGTTGAAGAAAGGCTTCTCAAACCTGCTGATGAGTATGGGTGTATCACCACATGAATCTCTTACAATTTTTGTTTGTATATGCTTGCAGTAATGTAGAACTTAGAATCAAATGTGATATTCCTTGAATTATGGGCTGTCCTGTTATTAATTCATGTAAGAGATGCACCCCAGAGGAATTTTATCTCATTGGCATTAAAGCCAATATCTTGGGCCATGGAAGTTCGTCTCTGAGAGTTTTGCTAATTTGATTTTCAGAATTATGATTGTTCTTTCTACCTTTCCTGAAGATTAGATTTGATATGAATAGTATCATTTCTTAGTAAATGGAAGGGCTTTGCAAAACTACAGTACACCAACTAAATAGGTGCCTTTATTACTAAAGCAAGAGATCAGAAATCCCCAGGTCAAGAACACAGATTCAAGTAATTTTTGTTACTATTAGAATCAAGGAAAGACCAGTCTATCCCAAGAATAAATAAACAATTATCAAAACATATTGAAAACCCACTATATAGGGTAGTTTTATGGCCTCCATTTAAAGGTATTCCAGGGGACTTTGAGGTCTGGCTCTTGTCCATGACCCTTTTATAGTTTTACCAGAATTATATTGGTGGCAGATGAGATATGGTAAAGCTTTCCAATTAATATAAATCATGGTACAGTGGCAAATTTGTTTTTGAAGTTGTCTTAACAACTTATCAAAATATCAACAACTATAACAAAATATCACAGACTGAGTAATTTATAAACAACAAATTTATTTATTTTTGTGGTACTGGGGATTGAACCCAGGGGCATTCTACCTCCAAGCTACACCCTCAGCCCTATTTAAACACTGCTTTCTCAGGAGGATATGGACAATGTATCCTCACATGGCAGAGGGGTGAACTCACCTCCTCAAGCCCTTTTATGAAATAACCCCATTCATGAGGGTGGAGCCCTCATAGCCTAATGACTTCATAAAAAGCCCTACCTGTTAATATTATTATCAGGATAAAGTTTCAACCTAGATTTTGGAGGAGACACATTCAAACCACAGCAATAGTGGTGGATAATTTTATGTAAAATTTTTGCAAGATCTCATTTGAAGTCCTTTGGTGCTACTAAATAGCTAACAATCCAAATTACATCAAGCTTCAAACTGCTTTTAAACCAAAGATTTAGTCTCTTGAGAGATTATAAAGGCTATAATATTAGTGAGAGCTACCTTTCTGGCATAACAACCAATCAAAGCATTTTCTTTAGCCTCCATATTGTTTCCTTGTGTTTGAACTTCTACTTTTATAATATCCATTTCCTTGGGAGGCATTAGAACACTTAAAAGTTCTTTAAAGTGCTAACTACTGTTAATTGGGATTCCTGCTAAGGTCGAAATACCCTCTTTATTTCCAAATTATTCCAAATTCATGGAATAACCCAAAAGCAAATCTATTATTGATGCAGAGATTAACCTACTTATCTCTTACTAACTGACAAACTCTGATGAGCTCAGTGAATTCTGTCATTTGAGCAGATTTTGCCTCTGGCAAAGGATGATATTCTAGGAATGAATTTTATCCCAATTTGTTTATATCAGAAGTTTCACAATTTTCCAGTGTAATTCTAAATTATCCTTGGTGAAATTATGCCATTTTGAAAGATGAGTATACAGATTTCAGTTATAGCATAAATGCAATAAGAGTCTGACCTAGAAGGGATGTAGATTTAGGTTTAGACTAAGACAAACTTGAGAACCTGGGAATAGTTGGTTCGAAGTATTATTGCTTTTATCCATCATACATCAGGGCCTCCAGTCTAATGGATGAGCCATCCAACTACAAACTGACATATTTGTAGTTTCTATAGGTTGGAAAGATTTGAAGAGAAACTCTCCCATAGCCAGACTTTCACTAACAAAATAAGAACAAGGAAAATTCTCATAGGCTGATAAATGACTCAAGTCAAAGTTTAAACAAAGGTCACCAGTCTGAGAAGAAACCTGAAACTCTTGGTTTCCAGGACCAGCTTAAGAAACACTTATTGAGGCCTATGTCCATCTTTTCCCTTATGAAATTTCCTCTTATGGAGGTATAACAAAAAATGACAGGGATAGAGAGAGACCATTAGTGTGTTGTTAGTAATAAGATAGATATCCACTAAGGTTAAAAGTCTTCAGATTTATTAAGATTAAGGAGTCCTCAAAAGGATCCCCTATTCTTGGGAGACAAAATAAATCAACAATTGGGGAGCTCAAAGAAAAGAAACAGAATTTGATCTAAGACTTATATCACTGTAACAAT
Source organism: Glis glis (assembly GCA_004027185.1). Taxonomy (NCBI): domain Eukaryota; kingdom Metazoa; phylum Chordata; class Mammalia; order Rodentia; family Gliridae; genus Glis; species Glis glis. The sequence continues at coordinate 63,081 of PVJS01002026.1, forward strand.
GAAAAGATACTCACCCTCCCCCCAAATAGAAAGCCCAAGGGGTCTCAGGATTGTTCAAATCAAGATTCTTGGGCTGTGATAGGGAAGAGGACTTAGTCTTGACTGGATCTCCCTAGGACCTCCAAGACTGTTGAATGCTACCTCCCCACAAATAAGTGGTTACCATAGTAAGGAAGCACATGCCCATAATGGAGTCTTCTTAGCATTTCAGCATTGGTTCAACATTGGAATATTAATTTTAATGTCATATTTAAGTTGAGTCTTTCATTGTGGTGGCTTGATTAGAATTGAGAAAAGATTATTATATAATAGCTTAGAGATGGTAAATATAGCAAGGGAAGGATTGTATGTAGGGAAGTGTTTTGTTTGCTTGTTTGTTTCGGCCATTCTACTCTACAGAATAAGATTTTCACATAAACAAAATCAATTAAAAGCTGAGCTCAAACTGAGCAAAGGGGAAAGCTAACTCTGGGAAATTCTGCTGTAATCTCCCAAGAATATACACAACATGTTAAAGTTTTGTTTTGAACATATTGTGTGTGTGTATTTGTGGTCTTATTTTGTTTTTGTTTTCATTTTGTTTAGTGTATTAACTCATTTAGGTACCATCTTTAGGTGTTACTCAGCATGACTGACTATGAGATCGCCAAGGCTTATGCTAACAGCAACCTAACCAACTACGTAGGGATAAGGAACTATTTTTCAGAGAAGCAAATCAATTCAAATCTGAAATGACTAGAGCAATTCATTTCATTTTATTCACATTAATTCCACTGCAGTCAGAGATGAAATGTCATCCCTATTCCAAGAATGAAGTCTTCAGGTAATTTTCAGATGCTGTCTGAACTAACTGGTTATCATAGGAACACAAAGTCCATAATTTCTATAACTCAGTATTTTTCTTTAAGGATCAAATGAATCACCATTGGCTACCTAAGTTCACACAAAGCCAGTCAATCATGTTCTTCCCTTTGATTTTTTCTTAATTGAAGTGAAATTCACATAATGTAAAATTAGCCTTTTAAAGTGAACAATTCAGTTGTATTTAATAAATCTACAATATTGCTCAACCATTGCCATTATCTACTTTGAAAACATTTTCATCATCCCAAAAGAAAACCCCAATCTCATTAAATTAAGAGATACTCTTCATTTCTGCCTGCCATCAGCCCCTAGAAACCATCAATATGCTTTTTTGTTTTGTTTTATTTTGTTTTGTTTTGTGGTACTGGGTTTTGAACCCAGGGGCATTCTGCCTCTGAGCTACACCCCCAGCCCTATTTTATTTTTTATTTTGAATAAGGGCCTCACTAAGTTGCTGAGGCCATCCTCAAACCTGTGATCCTCCCATCTTAGCCTCCCAAATACTGGAATCACAGGCATGTACCACTATGCATGGCTATTAATGTGCTTTCTATCTCCAGAGATTTCTAGCTCTATTCTGGGCATTTGATATTAATAGAATCATACAGTATGCGATGTTTTCTGTCTGAATTATTTTACTTAGCCTAATTTTTCAGGATTCAACAATGTTGTAGCATACATATATATTTCACTCCTTGTTATGGCTGCATAATGTTTCATTTTAGTTTCTACCACATTTTGTTTATATATTAATCAATTGATGGGCATTTGGGTTGTTTCTACCTTTTGGCTATTTTGAATAGTACTAGTATAAACATGTGTACAGACATTTGTTTGAGTACCTGTTTTCAGTTCTTTTGAGTATATACTCACTAAGTGGTGTTTCTATCCTTATGCTAGTATGACACTGTTTTAATTACTATAGCTTTGTAGTAAGTTTTGAAATTGGGAAGTGAGAGTCTTCCAATTTTATTTTTCTTTTCTAATATTGTTTTGGCTATTTGGGACCCTTGCCATTCCACGTGAGTTTAAGGATTGGCTTTTTCTTTTCTGGGAAGAAAAGAAAAAGGCTGGAGGATTTTGATATGAAATGAATAAATCCACAGATTGCTTTGGGTAGTATTGCCATCCTTTTTGTTTTTGTTGTTTTGGGTACTGAGGATTGAAACCAGGGACATTCTACATCTGAGCTACACCCCCCCAGCCCTATTTTAGTAGGTTGTGGGTTATTTGTTTGTCAGGGTCTCACTGTTACTGTGCACTGACCTCAAACCTGCAAACCTCCTGTTTCAGCCTCCCAAGTACTGGGATTACAGGCATGTATTGCCATCTTAACAACTAAGACTTCCAGTCTATCTTCCATTTGATCTTAACACAAGGCTCACTTTTACATCTCAAGTATTTTTATATTTTCATAATTTAGAAAGCTGAATGAAGCATGTAAGTATCTAGTGGAGGTCCCACTCCTAATCACAAAGTAATCTATAGATTTCATTTCTGAAGGAACTTTTCTATCACACAATGTCTCTTGCATTTTCTTACCTCAGAAGCAAAAATAGCATACATTGTGAAACTTGGGACTAGTATGATCTGCTATGCCATACTCCAGGCATTCCTCTAAGCCGCTCCTCCAGCCAGGACCTGGAGCCATGAAAGCCAGGCCAAGCATCAGTCCTATGGTAGGCCATCCCACAGCCAGCAGCAGAGATCAGGAGCCTGTGCCCATAGTATAGCTCACTCCCTGAGAAAAGGTTTCATGCCATAGCAGTGTCCAAGCTGACTCCAACACAAGGATTTGGGGTTAAGGTTTTAAAGCATCTTGAGTTAATAAACTGTCTTCAATGATTTCAAGTGACTTGTCTTCAAGTTCAAAGATTTTTTGAGGGCCAAGGATGTAGCTTAGTGGTAGAGTACATGCTTAGCATGTATGAGGCCTTGGGTTTGATCCTAAGCACCACCAAAAAAGAGGGGTATTTTTAAATTTCATATTTATTAATATAATTTAATTACTATGTGGTAATTATACATATCTATGGCATGTAGTATGGCATTTCAATACATGTATACAATGTATAAGATAAGATCAGGGTAACTGGCATATCTGTCACCTCAGGAGTTCAAAGATTTTTCTGTTAGAGCAAGTCTGCTGTTGATGCTCTCTATTACATTTTTTTCATTCCATACTTTGTATTCTTTAGCTCCAGAATTCCTGTTTAATTATTTTTATGATTTCTATCTCCTTGTTGAAATTCTCATTTTATGTATTGTTTTTCTGATTTCATTGTCTTCTTTCTCTTATAGCTTAGTAAGCTTCCTTAAAACAATTTTTGACTCCTTTTTCAGGCAGTTCATAGATCTCCATTTCTTTGGGATTGGTTGCTGGAAATTTATCATTTTACTTTAGTAGTGTCATTTTTCTTTTTTTTTTTTCGTTTCTTCTTGCTTTGGCAATCCAAACCTCTGAACATTTGATGAAACAGTCACCTATTTCAGAATTTATAGACTGGTTTTGGTGGGTAACAACCTTCACCTATGGGTGGGTGTGAGGGTGCAGGCTGGATGGAGTGCAGTAGTTTGGGCTCCAGTGAGAGCACGGCAGCATAGTCCACCAGCTGAGGTCAGTATAAGCAAAGATCGCAGAGTCCACAGCAGTGGTAAAAGCTATTAAGGTCTTTGGTGGTAAAGGCTGTGAGGGTTATCCTGATCTCTATTTCTCCTGTGGATGTCATGGCCTGGGGTATCCCTCTTAGCACTGAGTCAGGCTCATGGGAGTGCTCGTGATAGTAGTGGCACAGTGTCTGATACACGGTGCCCATGGCATAGCCATGGAACCAGGATCTGGAACTTAATTCAGCTTTGGGGTGTGGGCTGGTGCCAGCACCAGTGTCCAGATCGCAGGTGCCCCAACTGCAGTGTTAGTAATGGTGTGTGAGGGGCTAGTGCTTGTGGAACAGCTAGGCACTTGGGGTAGGCGTGCACAAAGCTATAGAGGTTCCTGGGCATATGCATTCCACTGCAGCAATGGTTTTGTCTTAAGCACTACTACTTATGGGACAGCCTCAGAGCAGGGATCCAGAGCATGCATGGGATTGGGAGGCACAAATCTGGAGGTAGCACAACAAATGACTCTTCCTTGAGAGAGCAGCTCCCTCTTCAGGAGTCTGCCACAGCAATGGCTTCAGTTACCTCAGTGGTGAAACCCTCCAGTATTCTCTGCAGAGCAGGCTACTGGGGATCATGTGGCACCCACTATGTGACTGATACTCTTAGCGCTCACCCTTCTTTGTTCCTGTCTCCAGATGTCTTAGGTATGTTAATCTCCACAGCAGTTTTCTTTTTGATCTACTATGTTGCTGTCAGTTCTTAATTGGGCTGTTAAGCCCTTCTAAGGGCAATTTTTGTTCATGGATAGCTGTCTAAGTATTTTTGTGGGGAGACAAAGGACATTACTCTGATACTTTCTTTTTAAAAACTAATTGGTTGCTTGGCACAGTGGCTCACGCCTGTTATCCCAGTACTTGGGAGGCTGAGGCAAGAGGATCACAAATTCGCAGCCAGTGTCAGCAACTTAGCTAGGCCCTCTGCAGCTTAGTGAGACCCTGTTTCAAAATAAAATAGGGCTAGGGCTGTAGCTCAGAGATAGAATGCCCCTGGGTTCAATCCCCAGTACCCAAAAACAACAACAACAAAAAAAACTAATTGGTCTTTTAGGAAGATCCTGAAATAAATAATAAAGTTATTTACAACTTTTATCTCCCTAAACCTTTTTGTGATTAATAAAGTTATGTTGATGAAGATAGTGGAATACTAAATTTTTATATCAGTTCTCATTGTAATGTAATAGCCAACATCACTCATCTAAGCAGAAATATCCCTAGAGTGTGAAATAATTTATCTACACCCAAATTTGATGAAAGGCATCCTCTTTCATTCAACTACATGTAGAGTGCTATGCTATTTGCTGGAAGTTCTTACTTGTGATTCTTATTTGAAAAAATATAAAGACGCCGGGCATGGTGGTGCATGCTTCTAATCCCAGTGCTTTGGGAGGCGGAGACCGGAGGATCCGGGTTTGCGGCCAGCCTCAGCTCTCTCTCCGTCTCTCTCTCTCTCCCCCTCTCTCCCTGTCTCTCTCTCTCTCTCTCTCTACTTAGTGAGGCCCTCCGCGACTTCGTGAGACCCAGTTTCAAAATAAAGTATAAAAAAATAGGGCCGGGGGTGTAGCGCGGAGGTAGAATGCCCCTGGGTTCAATTCCTGGTACTCCAAAAAAAAAAAAAAAAAAAAAAAAATATATATATATATATATATATATATATATATATATATATATATATAAAGAAAAAAATTGTAAAAATTAAAGTAAAATAGAAGCTTTGGGGTTTTAGATATGTAAAGATCTAACTGACTTTATCCTTTAAATGAATCAAGAGATTTTTGCACTTCACTTGTAAAACACTGGAATAATGATTCAGTTGAGTTGCTACTGCAGGAAGGGATTTCTCATGATGGGTGTTTGTGTGTGAGTTAGTTACAGGGAATTGAACCCAGAGGCATTCTACCTCCAGGCTATACCCTCAGCCCATTTTTTATTTTTTGCTTTGAAACAGGGTCTCACTAGGTTGCTGAGAGTTTTGCTAAATTGCTGAGGCTGGTCTTGAACCTGTGATCTTCCTTGTCTCAGCCTCCCAAATACTGGGATTGCAGGCATATGTCACCTTGCCTGGCTTCATTTTAATGTTTATTTAATTAAAATACCCTTATGAAACCTGTTCACTCCACTACTATCAGGTTTGATGAATATTATGTATAATGATAGATCCAGCCCATTAAAATCCCATAGCATTTGAAATATTACAGGTCACAAACTTTCATTCTTATATAAGAAATCAATAAAACAATTTTGATTTACCCAAGATTTTTGATATAACATGCTCATGCACTCTAAATTTGATTCACTACCTGAACTCAAGCTTATACATAAGCAAAGCAAGTTGTTTCCTTTTTAGTATATTTTGATATTCAATGAAAAAGTATTCAGATCTCAAACAGTTACCCTCACTGGCTTATTTTACAAAATATCATATGCTCTACAGTCAAACTACCTATACTCAAATCTTGGTTTCTCTACTTACTTGCTGTGTGAACTTTCACTAGGTTTTAGTATCTTTGTGCCTCATCTATAAAATGAGGATAACAAAGTATTGTTATATAAATTACATAGTGTCATGCTTGATCCATAATAAACACTCCATAAATGTTAGCTGCTATTATTGTGATTCTGTGATTCTTACTACTACTACTACTACTACTACTACTACTACTATTATAATACCACAATGCTTTGCCTCTTTCTTTCTTTCCTTGCTTTCTTTCTTTCTTGACAGGGTTCTCGCTATGTTGCCCAGATTGTTGTTCAACTCCTGCAGTCAAGTGATCCTCCCTCCTCAGTCTCCTGAGAGCTGGGACTACAGGCATACCACACCATGCCAGGCTAATAACATCATTACTTAGAGTGAAAGTATTGTCTCCAAAAACCTTTGCTTCATTGAAAATCTGTTAAGTGGTTGGAGTAACAACTTAAACTTTTAGAATCTATTAATCTTACATAAATTTATTAGATAACCTGGCTGCCACCTTTCAGAGCAGTTTTAAGAAAATGGTTGCATACAGGACTATTATTAGGGCATAAGATGAAGGGAAAGCAGATCACGGTTGGGTACCTATTTTTAACTACTCCCTCCTTGAAACAGTTATCTTCCTTGACATTTCTTTCTCCTAACATTCCTTTAAATTTCTTTTTCTTCTGCTTCTTTGAAGGCTTCCCCTTTTGGGCCTAGTCATTATATGTCAGTGTTATTCAGCGTCCTCCGTTAGATCTTCCATTTACTCTGCATACGTAATCATCCACTCACAAGGCTTTCAATTAAGCAAATCTGTAACTCTAGCCCATATATTTTCTCAAACTTTAGATTTCTATTTCCAGTGTTCTATTATAGATCTCTTCCTGTATATTCCACAGATATCTCATATTCAACAAGAATAAAACTAACTTTATAATTCCAATGTGCTCTTCTTTCCCTATCTCAAGGAATAACCATCACTAGCCATCTGGTTGTACATACCAAAAATCTTCATGATTTTTTTCTCTTTTCTATAATCATTTTATCTTTCTAAAAATGCAAATCTAAATCTGTCATATTCCTTTAATGACTTTAATCATATTGCTCTCCAATAAAGGAGCAACTCCTTCAAATAGCTTATAATTAGGTTTCTAATTGCCTTTAAGTTTACCTTTAGCACTTCCACCTTGAGTTCAGTGTGACGGCCACTGAATTCAAACTTTCAATTTGCCAATAGTTCCCTCATTCCTAAAATCTCGATTCCCCATCTCTTCTGAAACTTGAATAACTCCCACTCATTCTATATTTCTTCCAGGATACTTTTTCTCAGATATGAACAAAACATCCATGTTTTTCTCTAGTGTCCTGTAGTTTCCCTACTTTACTACATATGTATTTATTGCAAATGTATTTGCAATATAGTACTTTTCTGTCTTCCCCACTATCTCCTCCACTTTACCCTAAGCTTACCTCATCTATCATGTTCGCTCACACTATTCCCAGAATTTAACATGTGACTTTCTCTCAGTAAATGGGTTCAATTGTTGAGTGAGTAAATAAATGAGAGGAAGTCCTTGGGCAGGCAGTAGACAAGGGACTTCCCGTAAGATTATCATTAGATTCAACTCCCCAATCAAAAGACATAGAGTAGCCGGGCATGGTGGCCCACACTTGTAATTCCAGTTCTTGGGAGGCTGAGACAGGAAGATCGCAGGTTTACCACCAGCTGCAGCAATTTAGTGACGCTCTCTGCAACTTAGTAAGACCCTGTTTCAAAATAAAAAGTTAAAAATAGGCCTGAGGGTGTACTCAGAGGTAGAATGCCCCTGCGTTCAATCCCCAGTAACAAAACAAAACAAAAGAAAAAAGAAAAAGATATAGAGTGACTGAATGGAGAAAGAATGGAAGGAAAGAAAACAGGGAGGGAGGAAAGAAGGAAGGATACAACCATATGCTATCTGTAAGAGACTCACTTTGGCTATAGAGACACAGGCTGAAAGTGAAAGGATGGGAAAAAATATTCTGTGCAAATCATAACCAAATAGGGCATGGGTGGCCATATTTATATCACATAATATAGGCTTTAGGGCAAGAAGAATTACATGGGACAAAGAATGGCATTATATTGACAGTAGAGTCAATCCACCAGGATGACCTAACAATTATAAATATACTTCATGTCACAGAACCCAAAATGTGAAGCAAATTTTGACATACTTTCAGGGACGGTGAAATCAATAAGGAAACAGAGAACCTGAACAACACTATAGACCAAATTTGGGCTAACAAACATATACAGAACACTTCACCAAGCAGCAACAGCATACACACTTTTCTCCAGCACGCGTAAAACATTCTTCAGGGTAAATCACATGATAGGCTAAAAGATGAATGTTAGCCAGGCATGGTGGCACACGCTTGTAATCCCAGTACTTGGGAGGCTGAGATGGGGATCGCAGATTCGTGGCCAGCCTCAGCTAGTTAGTGAGGCCCTCTGCAACTTAGTGAGACCCTGTTTCAAAATAAAGAATAAAAAAATAGGACTGGGGGTGTAGCTCGGTAATAGAATGCTCCTGGGTTCAATCCCCAGTACTGCAAAAAAATAAAACGTAAAGGGATAATAGCCAGACACTATAGTGCATGCCTGTAATCCCAGTATTTGGGAGACTGAGACAGGAGGATTGCAGGTTCATGGCCAGCCTCAGCAACTTAATGAGACCCTGTTTCAAAATAAAAAATTAAATAAAAGAGGGATGGGGGTGTAGCTCAGAGGTAGAACACCCCTGGGTTCAGTCTCCAGTGCCTGCAAAATGAATGAATGAGTGAATGAATGAAAATAAATAACTGTTATGAGCAATTATATGACAACAAATTGAGTAATATAGAAGAAATTGATAAATTCCTAGAAGCATACAACTGCCAAAACTGAATCATGAAGAAACAGAAAATCTAAATATATTTGTAACTGCTAAGTATATTGAGTCAATAGTCACAAACCTCCAACAAAGAAAAACTCATGACCAGATGGCTTCACTAGAGGATTTTACCAATGATTTAAAGAAGAATTAACACGAATCCTTCTTAAACTCTTTCAGAAAAAATATAGAGGATTTAGAGGAAATGCAGGAGCATTTCCATACTTTAAGAGGCCAGGATAACCTAATGCTAAAATCAGACAAAAATACTACACAATAAGATAACTGGTGAATATTGATGCAACAATCCTAGCAAACCAAATAGAATAGCACATTAGAAGAATTATATACTATGGCTCTGCAAGATTTGTCCCTGGGATACAAAGATGGTTCAATAAATGTAATATACCACATTAAGAGAACAAAAAACAAACCTCACATCCACTTGAAGGTTACTATTAAAAAATTAAAAGAAAAATAACAAGTGTTGGCAAGAATGGGGAGAAATTGCAACCCTTATGCACTGTTGGTGGGATTGCAAAATAGTGTACCTGCTATTCAAAATAGTAGGAAGTTTCATCAAAAAATTAAATTAGAACTACCATATTGTCCAGTAATCCCACTTCTAGGAATATATCCAAAATAATCAAAAACAGTATGAGATATTTGCACACCTATATTTATTACAACATTATTCACAATACCCAAGGTATGGAAGCAATGTAAATTTCCGTCAACAGATGACTGGATAAACAAAATAAGGTATATACATGAAACAGAATGTTATTCACCCTTAAAAAAAGAAATCCTATTATATACCAATGTGGGTTCTTCCAAGCAGCGGACAGAGGTCCAAATCAACAAATTCCTTTGCTCTTCTGTTCATTCTCCTACCAGTGCCTTCAAGCAGAAGCCATAAGGAAAGGAAAACTATTGATCCTATTTATAAATGCTACCCACTTATGGCACAGAGCAGGGTGGAGAAGAGTAGAGTGATGTGGAGGAGCAAATGCAGAAAATTCTGCACAGCTGCTTTATTCAAATTGTTTCCCTCACCTGAATTTAAGGCTCTACTTGAAAGTAATATTAATCAAAAATAAGGTTTATAGATAGCTACCGTGTTCCAAGCATTGAGATAGTTGGAGGAAGATGAAGAAGAAAGCAAGGGATGAAAGTGGTTTAAGAAGTTACCACACCTTGACCTCCAGTTGGCCATACAGTGGAGCCGTCTAGGTGTCATGCTAGTGGGTTTGGACTGTATTGTAAAGGCCTGTAAAGGGCATTGCAGCTTCTGTAGGCCACCTACAAAGAAGCCAGCAACCTGACGTAAAGCCAGCAACTGCAGATCATCAGCAACAAGTGAGCAGAAACTCGCTCCACGCTCAACAGAATGCCTGGAAGCCTAACCAGAACCTGCGGCACCCCAGCTGAGCACACCCCCTCCCCCAGAGATCAAGAGCAGCACTCAACAAAACCATAAGTAAATGAGCTACCCCAGGGGGAGACCACCCAGTGCAGCCACAGGGACTTGCATGGCAAGCAATAGACTTGAAGGGTCTGAGACTGCAGATCACCCCTGTGGAGGGGGGAGTGGGATCAGCTATAAGACCCAGTAGATGTACAGATAAACAGACAGCCCCCCGTGACATTCGGACGGAACAGACCTACAGCCCACAGGTCACAGCACCCTTGTAGTAGTCCTGGGGACCGCCACAGGACACAGAGTTGTGGTACCTGGGGGAAAAATTACACCAACCCAGCCTTCTCTGTGGAAAACATGGACTTCCATGTTTGCAAAGAGGTCAAAGCAACATTCGCCTCTTGTGTGGGCAAAGAGAGACACAAGCCCAGGGTCCCGCGCTGGCAACATGTGCCATATGTGTAGACAGAGAGACATAGGGACAGCCCCAGTGGAGAATGCGGAGACCCACACAGGCAGTGAAAGGCACCAGGAAAAGGTCCCAATCACTAAAGGAAACCAAGAATTGGGCCTGCAAATGAACAGTATACCGAGCAAGTGAGAATAACCATTCAGTAAAGGCTGTTCACCTGTAAGACTCACCTAGTAGCAAATATCTACCTCCACAATAAGATACTACAAAGGGAGAGAGATTAAACATAGAAAAACTACAGAGTGAGAGAGAGCTACCAAAATCATCAAAGAGATAAACTTAAGAAACCTAAAATCACGAGAATGAAGAATAACAAAGAAACAATGAGCTCCCACAACCCCACAACAACAGCACCCGCCATTGTGAAGTGCAAAGATTGCCAGAAGAACAATTCAGAACTTTAATAGTAGAAATGATACAGGATTTCCGAAAAGAATTCAGAGAGAACCTGAAAGGAATGAAGGATCAAATAAACAAAGAATCGGACACCCTGAACATGAATCAAAAAGAAGCTCTGAAGGAAGTGTAGGTTGCAATAATTGAAATGAAGGCATCAATACAAACTATCAACAATAGACTAGACCACATGGAAAACAGAATCTCAGTCTTAAAAGATGACCTCTCCAAAAATGAATGCATAGTGTATAACTCAAAAACAAATTCGACAGCATGAATTGGACATTGAAGAAATCTCAGCCAATCTTAAAAGAGCAAACCTAAGAATAATAGGCATAGAAGAGGGAATAGAAGTCAAAACCAAAGGAATCAATAATCTTTTCAGAGAAGTAATATTAGAAAATTTTCCAAACATAGAAAAAGAAGTTAACACACAGGTACAGGAAACATATAGAACTCCTAACAGACAAGATCAGAAAAGAGGTTCATCATGCCACATAATAATCAAATTAACAAATGTAGAGGCCAAGAAGAGAATCTTAAAGGCAACAAGAGTAAAAGACCAAATAACATTCAGAGGCAAACCAATAAGAATCACTCCCAACTTTTCAAACCAAGTCATGAAAGCGAGGAGGGCATGGAGCGACATATTCCAAACTTTGAAAGAAAACAACTTCCAGCCAAGATTTATCTGCCCAGCAAAGATATCTATCAAATATGACGGGGAAATTAAAAACCTCTACGACAAACAGAAGCTGAAAGACTTTATGCCTTCCAAACCAGCACTAGAGAAAATACTCAACAAGATTAATTACAAAGAAGAAATAAAGAAACGCCAAATCAGAGAAACAATGATTAACAACAAATGAACAACTAGGCAAAGAAGAACAAACACTACATCAAACAGAAACTAAAATTCAAAATGTTAGGAATTAAAACTCATCTCTTGATAATCACACTGAATATGAATGGCCTCAACTCCCCAATCAAAAGACATAAGGTGGCAAAATGGATTAAAAATCACAATCCATCTATATGCTGCCTGCAAGAAACACACCATACAAGTAAAGATACTCACAAACTAAAGGTGAAGGGATGGAGCAAGGTAATCCATGGTAATGGAGCTCAAAAACAAGCAGAAGTAGCAACTATGACATCAGACAAATTAGACTTCAAACCTAAACTTATCAGAAGAGACAAAGAAGGTCATTTCTTACTGGTAAAAGGAACAATCCAGCAAGAGAATATAACGATAATCAACATTTATGCCCCAAACATAGGTGCAACCACTTTCATAAAAGAAACTCTTCATGACATTAAGTCACACATAGATCCCAATAAAATATTATTGGGAGTCTTCAACACCCCTCTCACACCACTAGATCGATCTTCAAGACAAAAGGTCAATAAAGATGCCTCAGACCTAAGGAACACCATAAACCAAATGGACCTACTAGACACATACAGAATATGCCACGCATCTACAGCAGAATTCACATTTTTTTTTCAGCTGCTCATGTAACCTTCTCTAAAATAGACCATATCCTAGGCCACAAAGTGAGTACTAGCAAATTCAAAAATTGTGATATAACGCCCTGCATCTTTTCAGATCGTAATGGAATGAAACTAGAAATCAACTATAAGAAGACCCGGAGAAAACTCATAAACACATGGAGACTGAACACCACACTGCTGAATGAGGAATGGGTCATAGATGAAATAAGGGGAGAAATTAAGAAGTTCCTAGAAACAAACAAAGACAGAAATACAACATATCAAAATTTCTGGGTCACTCTGAAGGCAGTATTTGTGTGTGTGTGTGGGGGGGGGGGGTACCGGGGATGAAACCCAGGGGCATTCTACCTCCGAGCTACACCCCCGGCCCTATTTTTTATACTTCATTTTGAAACCAGGTCTCACGAAGTTGCGGAGGGCCTCACTAAGTAGCTGAAGCTGGCCGCGAATCCAGATCCTCCAGTCTCCGCCTCCCAAGTACTAGGGTTACAAGTGTGCACCACCACGCCCGGCTTGAAGGCAGGATTAAGAGGAAAATTCATAGCACTGAGTGCCCATAAAGAACAGAAAATCACCAAATAAATAACCTAATGACATACCTCAAAGCCCTTGAAAAACAGAAACAGTCTAACCCCAAAGCCAGTAGAAGACAGGAAATTATAAAAATTAGAGCAGAAATCAATGAAATAGAGAATAAAAAAAACAATACAAAAAATCAACAAAACCAAAAGCTGGTTCCTAAAAAAAAAAAAAACAAGATAGATAAACCACTAGCCAACCTAACCAAAAGAAAGAGACAATCAACCCAAATTAAGAGATGAAAAAGGTGATATTACCACCAATATCGTGGAACTCTAGAGGATTATCAGAAACTACTTTGAAAAACTATACTCCAACAAAATGGAAAACCTGGAAAAAATTGACAAATTTCTAGACATGTACAACCTTCCTAAGTTGAATCAAGAAGATACAGAAAATTTAAACCTACCAATAGCAGTCAAAGAGATTGAAGCAGCAATAAAGAGCCTACCATCAAAGAAAAGCCCAGGTCCAGATGATTTCCCAGGTGAATTTTATAAAACCTTTATAGAAGAACTAATCCCAATACTCCTCAATCTATTCCATGAAATACAAAGAAACGGAACTCTCCCAAATACATTCTATGATACCAACATCACATTAATACCAAAACCAAATAAAGACAGCTCAAGAAAAGAAAACTACAGGCCTATATTGTTGATGAACTTAGACGCAAAACTTCTAAAAAAAAGTACAACGCGCATTCAAAGCCACATCAAGAAAATCATACACCATGACCAAGTCGGGTTTATCCCAGGGATGCAAGGCTGGTTCAACATACGAAAAACAATCCATGTAATCCACCACATAAACAGAACTAAAGACAAAAATCACATCATTTCAATAGATGCTGAAAAAGCATTTCACAAAATCTAGCACCCATTCATGATAAAAACACTGTAGAGAAACCGGGCGTGGTGGCGCATGCTTGTAATCCCAGTACTTTGGGAGGCGGAGACCAGAGGATCTGGGTTCGCAGCCAGCCTCTGCTCTCTCGCTCTCTCTCCCTTTCTCTCCCTCTCTCTCTCTCTCTTTCCTTAGTGAGGCCCTTCACAACTTCGTGAGACCCAGTTTCAAAATAAAGTATAAAAAATAGGGCCGGGGGTGTAGCGCAGAGGTAGAACTCCCCTGCGTTCAATCCCTGGTACCGCAAAAAAAAAGAAAAAAAAACACTGTAGAGAAATGGAATAGAACGCACATACCTCAGCATCATAAAGACAATATACAATAGGCCCGCAGCCAGCATCATGTTGAATGGAGAAAAACTACAAGAGTTCCCCTTAAAAACAGAAACAAGACAAGGATGTCCACTATCACCACTCCTTTTCAATATAGTACTAGAGACTCTAGACAGAGCAATAAGGCAAGAGAAGGAAATCAAAGGAGTGCAAATAGGAAAAGAAGAAATGAAACTGTCTCAATTTGCATATTACATGATATTATACTTAGAAGACCCAACAAACTCAACTAAAAGGCTTATAGAACTGGTCAAGAAATTCAGCAAAATGTCTGGATACAAAATCAGTCTTAAAAAATCAGAAGCTTTTCTATATGCCAACCGTAAATCCACTGAAAAAGAAATCCAGAAAACATTTCCACTCACAATATCCCCCCAAAACAATAAAATACTTAGGAATAAAAAGACCTCTACGAGGAAAATTATAAAGCGTTGAAAAAAGAAATTGAAGAAGATCTTAGAAGATGGAAAGACCTCCCATGCTCTTGGATAGGCAGAATAAATATCATCAAAATGGCCATTCTTCCAAAAGTGATCTACAGAATAAATGCAATACCCATTACATTACCAAGGTCATTCTTCACAGACATAGAAAATCAGTCCTTAAGTTCATTTGGAACAACAAAAAAAACAGACTAGCCAAAGCACTTCTCAGCAACAAGAACCATTCAGGAGGCATTACAATACCTGACTTCAAACTATACTACAGAGCCATAGTAATAAAAACAGCATGGTATTGGCACAAAAGCAGACACATAGACCAATGGAGCAGAATAGAAGACTCAGAAACAAATCCACACACTGCCAATTGTTTTTTGACAGAGGTGCTAAAAACATACACTGGAAAAAAGATAGCCTCTTCAACAAATTGTGTTGGCAAAACTGGTTAACCATATACAGAAAAATGGAAATAAACCCTACTTTCTCACCCTGCACAAGAGTTAATTCAAGATGGATCAGAGACCTGGAAATTAGACCAGAGACCTTGCAGCTACTTGAAGAGGGCATAGGTCAACTCTTGATCACATAGGCACAGGCAAAAACTTCCCCAACAAAAACCCAAAGGCACAAGAAGTTAAAAAGAGGATCAATACATGGGATTGCATTAAACTGAAGAGCCTCTGCACAGCAAAGGAAACTATCAAAAATCTCAACAGAGAGCCGACAGAATGGGAGAAGATTTTTGCCAACTACTCCTCTGATAGAGGACTAATATCTAAAATATACAGAGAACTCACAAAACTCACTGCCAAAAAACCAACAACCCAATTAAAAAATGAGGAAGTGGACTAAATAGGCACTTCACAAAAGAAGAAATACAAATGGCCAATACATGTATGAAAAAATATTCAACATCATTAGCAATCAGAGAGATGCAAATCAAAGCTACCCTGAGATATCACCTAACCCGAATTAGAATGGCTATCATTAAAAACACAAATAACAACAAATGCTGGGGAGTATGTGGAGAAGTAGGAACTCTAATACACTGTTGGTGGGATTGCAAATTAGTGCAACCACTTTGGAAAACAGTGTAGAGGATCCTCAGAAGACTGGGAATGAACCTTCCATATGACCCAGCTATACCACTTCTAGCTATCTACCCAAAAGAATGGAATCCAAATTACCAGAGTAATGCATGCATATCTATGTTTATAGCTGCACAATTCACAATTGCCAAACTATGGAACCAGCCAAGATGTCCATCAACAGATAAATGGATTACAAAACTATGGGATATGTACGCAAGGGAATTTTACGCAGCCATCAAGAACAAAATTACATCATTTGCAGGGAAATGGATGGAATTAGAGAACATTATGCTTAATGAGATAGTCAGTCACAAAAGTGAAACGTCCGATACTCTTCCTAATATGTGGAAGCTAGGGGAGAATAGGGCATAGGAGGGAATCCAGACAAAGATGTAAAAAACCTCAGATGAGTAAAGAAGGTGACCTAACTGAGGGAGATGGGAGTGGGGAAGAGGGAAACACCCTAATGCACAGGATGTACATATACAAATTTATCAAAGTCAACTACTATGCTGAGCATGAGAAGGAGGGAAGGGGGAGGGAATAGGGGTGGGAATTGGGGGAGGGCTAATTGACCAATGTGTGCATGTATACTTCTACCAACCTGAAACCCATCAAGATGTATGATTACAATGCAACAATAAAAAATATATAAATAAAAAAATTAAGGCCCGTAAAGGAATTTAAACATGGAAATGACAAGATCAAATTTGAACTTTTAAAAGAATATTTTCAGCCAGGCGTGGTGGCGCACATTTGTAATCCCAGTACTTGGGAGGTGAGACCAGAGGATCCGGGTTCGCAGCCAGCCTCAGCTACTTAGGGAGGCCCTCCATAACTTAGTGAGACCCTGTTTCAAAATAAAGAATTAAAAATAGGGCTGGGGGTGTAGCTTGGAGATAGAATGCCCCTGGGTTCAATCCCCAGTACCGCAAAAAAAAAAAAAAAGAATATTTACTACTGTATGGAACGTGGATTGAGTCTGGGCAAGATGAGAATCAGCAATCTGAAGTGAACCTGAATTAAAGTAGAAGCAATAGAAATAGAAAAATAGAGCAGGATTTATGAAATATTAAACAAGAACTGACAGCCTTGAGAACTGGATATGGAAGGGAAGGAAGTCAGGAATGACCCATAGTTTCTAACTTGGGCACTATATGAATTACAGTAGTTTATTCTGAGACCTATATCTTCATACTCTTGAAAAATAAGCACATGTTTGCTAGTTGAGCAGGAAGGAGAAGGGCAATTCAAACAGATGTGTTTGCTACAGCTTAAGTAGGGGTATGTATAAAAGCAAAGGGAGAGAGAGAAGTTGAAGATAAAGTTCAATCATGAAAGGTCTAACATATTATTCTAAATAATCTAAGCTTTATCCCTAGAGAAGTAGGAAGCTTTCGATATTTAAGAACACAATTAGCCGGACATGGTGGCGCATGCTTGTAATCCCAGTACTTGGGAGGCGGAGACTGGAGGATCCGAGTTCACAGCCAGCCTCAGCTACTTAGTGAGGCCCTCTGCAACTTCATGAGACCTGGTTTCAAAATAAAGTATATAAAATAGGGCTGGGGGTGTAGCTCGGAGGTAGAACGCCCCTGGGTTCAATCCCCAGTACTGCAAAAAAAAAAAAAAAAAGAACACAGTTAAACCAGATATCACTTGAGAAAGTTTCATAGAATCCCCAAAGATTGGACTTTGGAAGATATTGTCCAGAGCAGACTTACAAAATAATTCTTTCCAATCAAAAAGCATTTATTTGACTGGGTGTGGTGGCACATGCCTGTAATCCCAGTATTTGGGAGGATAAGACAGGAGGATTGAAGGTTCAAGGCCAGCCTCAGCAATTTAAGCAAGGCCCTCAGTAACTTAGTGAGACCTTGTTTCAAAATAAAATATGGCAAGATGTAGTTTAGAGGTAGAATGGCCCTGGGTTCAATCCCCATTTGACACACATATACACAAAAAATATTAAATTTTTGAGTGATACAGTGTCATTGTTGAATCTGATTCATACAGAAAGATAGAAAGAAAAATATTATCTTTCCTATTACTTAAAGACAACTATTGCTAACACATTTCTTTTCAGTATATACATATATATATATAGTATTTTTCTCTTTGCAGTTATAATCATACTATGATTTACTTTTAACAATAACACTTATATCAGCAGAAATAGCTATGAAATTTACCCCACTTTTAGGCCTATAAAAAGATATATATGTTCTCTAGGTCCATCCATTTTCCTGCAAATGACATAATTTTGTTCTTCTTTATAGGTGAGTAGAATTCCATAGTGTGTATGTCCTATAATTTTGTAATCCATTTATTTGTTAATAGACACCTGGTTTGGTTCCATAATTTGGTTATTATGAATTATGCTACTATAAACACGGATATCCCTGTATTACTGTAATATCTGATTTTGGTCCCTTTGGAATGATACCCAGGAGTGCTATAGCAATATATGGTCAATCCATTCCCAGTTTTCTGAGGAATCTCCACACTGATCTTCATAGTGGCTGGACTATGCAATCCCACCAACAACAATTTACAACACCACCGACAGAGTAGAAGAGTTCCTATTTCCCCACATCCTTGCCAGCATTTAATGTTGTTTGACTTCTTGATGATTGCCGTGTTAAATGAGATTAGCCAGTCACAGAAAGTGAAGGGTCGTATGCTTTCTCTTATATGTGGAAGCTAGGGAGTTTTAAGGATATAAGAGGGACTTTTGATAATGGAGGAAAAACTCCTGTGGAGCAGGGGAGGTGGTCTTGGGGAGGATGGGGGGATAAGGGAAGAATTAATGAAGGAAACACTTCCACTGACATTATGCACATATGTGAGAATATGGGGAATGGGGACAGTGGGAAGGGAGCTGGGGGACAGTTCATAGAATGCTGTTTTCATGCATGTCATTATCACTCTGAACTACATTATGTGAGACTATAATGCACCAATTAAACTATAAAAATTTCAAAAAAGACTATATATATCCAATGTCTAATATATATATAGAATAAATTAAGTAGTTTATATGTATATCTGTGCAAAGTACTTTAAAAACTAAACTATTTTCAACAGTGTCATTGACTCAGTCTTCACATTTGGGAGAGACTACACATTCTGTATAATCACCTGTTCTAAGATTTCCTTTCCCAATTATACAAACTAACATATACCATTGCCTAAGATTATATTTAACATCGCTTACATCTTGTAAATGATATTAACTGGAATTTACTTTTTTATTACTCTGTCATTGATGTTAATATTTAGGGTGGGCTTTCTGGAAATTGAAGCTTTATGGGCTTATACCTAATGCAAAACAATACCATATAGCATGACTAAGATACACTACAGGAAATGTAACTTTTATGAGCTGATAAAATATCTTTTAACTGCAAAAAAGACTTTAAACATCTCTTGGTCCATTTTCCAGGTCATTATACAGACTAATTAGTTAATCCTTGGAAAGGGCCTTAAAAGGTACTTGTCAGGTTCTTCTTTTAGTGACATAATAGCTTATCATTTCTAAATAAATATTTTTCTGTATTTGGCTTAGAAAATGTTATAAATAAAGACCTACTGAAGAAAACAAAATTCTAATTTTGTATGTTACTATCAGTCGCATTTACAACGAAAATATTCCAAATAGAGACTGACTCTCCCCCCCAAAAAAGTGTGTATTTAGGTTGAGCATGGTGGCACACACCTGTAATCCCAGTACTTGGGAAGTTGAGACAGGAGGATCATAGGTTCAAGGCCAGCCTCAGCTGTTTAGTGAGGCCCTCAGCAACTTAGTGAGACCTTGTTTCAAAATAAAAAGGACTGGGGGTATAGCTCAGAGGTAGAATGCCCCAGGTTCAATCCTCAGTCCCCCCCAAGAAAAGATGTATTTATATTTTCATTAATGCCTCTGAAATTGTATCTTGACAGCCTCTTTGGGGGATAATTCTCAGTCAGTCTTTGGCTCTTTAGCATTTGTTAATGGGGTCCTGGCAGTATAACACAGCAGGTGAGAGTTCAGAGACCCCAAAAAGGACACCAAACTAGAAATCACACAGCAGAGCAGGAGTGAACCAAGGGATTCCAGACCAGATGATATATAGGCTCTGAGGTTTATATTCCTGAACCAGAATGACAAAAAAGCAAAGGGTAATTACCTATGGAGGGATTGCATATGAGAAAGACCTAATGAAAGGGGCTCAGAAAGGGGAGGAATGGGTCTGAGAGCAGTTCTTTTGCCATGGTGGCTATAACCAGTACCCACAATTATTAATGTGTTTATGCATTACTTGTGCTGCTAGTAAGGGCAAGAGCCCAGAGACCCTGATCTGGGGCTCTTCCCAAGAGCCAACAGTCCTTAAGAACCTTAGAGTGAAGCCCAGCCCTATATAGTCATGAAAAGTTTCTGTGACTCATTCAAAGCCACCTCAGGTCAAAAGACTTTGCTTGCCTTTGTGGGAGTATTAGCATTGACTCCTATATTTATAGTTTGTATGATTTTATCCTTTTTTAGTGTCATTTTAGCATAACTACATTGTCATATCTTTTAATGCCATTTTGTTTTTCACATCATCTTTTTTGACCATGATCTCTCAGCTAATTTTATATATTTACTTTTAATACTATATTTTTAGATTACTTATATGAGACAAATTAAAAATAAAGACAAAAGGAAGATATCTTAAAGACTGTTCACACTGGACCATGGGAAATGAATTGTTTTTACCTCCTTTTGGCCTTATAACGTTTCTGTAAATGTTTGTCCTCCTGAACACAAACATAAACTAAAGATTTGTTTACAGTGTTGCTTACAGTGTATATCTATAAACTAGAAAGTACATATATTAAGAACAACTACTTTTCCACTTCCCTGATTATGTAACCTTGGCTAAAAGTTATCATTATATTTTCTTATTCACCTTTTTCTTTTGCTTGCCTCTTATGACAGTTTTACAGAAGATAGGAAAAACATAGTTTTCAGTCTGTTGTTAACAAATGTTTGCAATTGTTTTTAAAAATGGACAATTCTAGTATAAAGAACACTGAAATTATGAACAAGAATAAGATTGAAGTTAACATGTTTTGTTTATCTATACAGGCCATTTTCTTTGTCAGTCTGTATAATATAGACTACTATGGACAGCATCTTTTGGCCTTGATGTTAGCACACTTTTTCTTCTTTGAAGAGCTAAGAATCTAGTTAAGAAAACAAACATGTGCATAAGTATAATTACTGTGAGATATGTGTTTAATACAATGTGCAATAAAAATCTTAAAGTATTTCGTAGTGCCTAAATGCAGGGGAAATGGAAGGTTCTTACATTGCTTCATAAAGGAGGTACTTTTGAAGAAGTTTTTTATTTTGTTTTTATTTTCCATGAATAATTTTAAACTTCAGAAATGTTGCAAGACAAAGAATTCCTATATATCTTTCACCCAGACTCCCCCAAATATTAACATTTTACCACATTTGCTTTATTATTTATATGTATTAATATACATACTTTCCTGAACTGCTTGTAAGTAAATTGCAGACATAATGCCTCTTCACCACTTTTTCAATGTGCATTTCCCAGCAAAAAAACAGGGCAGATAGGAGGAAATAAAAAGACATTCTCTTGCATAATCGAGAAATGAACAGTGCCACAATACTATTATGCAATCTTATTCCCATTAAATTTTGCCAGTTTTTCTAATAATGTTCTTTATAAAAACATTCTTTTGTTCTGATCTGGGATCCAACCCAGAATCATGCATTACTTTTAGTTATCATGTCTTTTTAGGCTCGTTTAATCTAGAGGAATTTGTTTTTGTTTTTCACAACCTTAATATTTCTGAAGAATATAGGTCAATTATTTTGTGCAGAGTCCCCCAAATTTATATTTTTCTGCTGTTTCCTAATGATTCCATTCAGTGTTTTGTCAGGAATACCTCAAATGTGATGTTGTGTCCTTCCCAGTGCATCTTATCAGAGGGCTGGTAATGTCAGTTTGTTCCATTACTGGTGATACTAGCTTTGATCACTTGGCTTAGATGGTATCTGCCAAGTCTCTCCACTGAAAAATACTACTTAATTGCTTTATATTTGATAAGTATCTTGTGTAGATATACTTTGATACGATACAGATATATTGTAATGCCGGGTGTGGTGGTGCATGCCTGTAATCCCAGTACTTGGGAGGCTGAGACAGGAGGATGGTAGGTTCACAGTCAGCTTCAGCAATTTGGCAGACTTTCAGCAACTTAGACCCTGTTTCCAAGTAAAAAATAAAATAGAACTGGGGGTATAGCTCAGAGGTAGAATGCCTGTGGGTTCAATCCCCAGCACCACAAAAAATAATAAATAAATAAATAGCTTTTTCTTTAGGCTTTGCCTTCTAGTTTTAGTGTTAATTGATGATTTTTACCTGAGCCAGTTATTACTATGATGTTTGCCAAAGTAGCGATTTTCTAATTTTAACATTTCTTCATTTGTCAGTTGGCATTGTTGTAAAGAAGAATGTTTAATCATTTTTTATATTGTTATATGTTCATGGATCCTTATTTTAATTTTATGAAATCTGTAATTATTCTAATTTATTTTGGTGATCAAATTGTACCAGATTTGGCCAAAGGGAGTCTCTTCAGGCTTGCTCCAAGATCCTTTTCACATGTTCCCATCATTATTTGAGTACTTTCTTACTGAAAAAAGTTGTAAAGGAAGAGTAGTAATTTCCCAAGAAAACAAAAAGATGAGAGAAAAAGTAATTCTAAGTAGAGAGAATGTCATATACTATGGCAGAAAAATATGAAATAATTTTCTAAGTGATAGAGCAATGAGTGATGAGGCCTAAATGCAAGCAAGGAAGGGTTTTGTATACTACTCTAAGAAATGGAAATTCTATTCTATGAGTAATAGCTCTATTGATGTAAATTACAGAGCTAGCATTTTGTAACAACAATGCTCTGTTTTACAATTTTGATCTCAGAAATCCCAGATACTTTCCTTTAATAGTTTTGATTCAGCCCTAGAAAATAAACAATCATTTTAGCCATGCCTTCTAAGTTTTGTCAAATGCTATGAAACTCATTATCTTGAATAAGCAAATAGGAAAACTTATAAAACTTTTCAAATAAAGACAGTACAAGAAATTATTTTCAGGAACACAAAGTGCCCTCTGATCCTGAGTGTGTGAACTCTACCATCCCCAGTGTTTCCCTGGAGCTTTGGAACCAATTTCTCTTAATTAGAGAGATTTATGTGCAAGACTGTGTACTCTATACATCTGAACCACACGTTCTTTGTATTACCAAAGGCCCCAAGTATTTAAGCTAAGCATATGACTATCATCTTTACTCTTTGAGTTTCCTAGGAAAGCTATTCAATGCCATAGCTGGTTTGCTATTCAGAAAGATCCAGGAAGTAAAAATATAAGTGATTCTAGCTGTAAATACTATGTGAAATAGAAGCAGCAATATTATTATGGACAGAACAATATCTTCCTTGAGATTTTCAGTATATCCAAAGAGAGAATAATAATTTATACTTTAGGTAGTTTGGGGAACTCTTTTACTGATTATTTCGAAGAATAAAGTTTCCTCCTGAGGTTTTTTATTTAATCAAGAAGAACCTGCATGAACATTTTGTTTCTACTATAGTCTGTCCTATTACCTGAAAGAATCTTTTCTTCATTTATTTTAATTAAAAAATGGATTTTCAAATCAAGATGAAACACTGTGCATTGAGAATTGGTAAGTTAAAAAAGATAGATTTGAAGTGAGAAAAATAATTTCATTGGTGTAAATGCAGTGACACAAAGAAAAGGTTACTGCACATAACAAAGATCCTTGTTACCCTGCTCTGTAGAAGGGAATCCATTTGTACTTTCCATGTCCCTCTGAAGGTCTTCTACATCATAAACATTACTAATGTTAGTATTATTACAGTAATATTAGTTAACATTACTGTTAGACATTTTTTTACTATGTCTTTAATGACGGTAATCCTGAGTGAACTCATATTCTTTTGCACTGAGTTCTCACATAGTCTTTTTAGTGATTATAACTGTTGCATGGAAGATAGACAATCTCAATTTTTCAGGTATTTTCCCTGAAAAGATTCTGAACTAATATGTACTCAACACCATCTTTGGACTGACTGAACCCCAAAATATGAAACAAGTTAAATTTTATTTGTAGAAAACTGGGCTTATTACAAAAACTTCTTGCACCAATTTATGGGCACTTTAGCTTTAATCCTGTAAATCTACTTCAGAAAATTAAACCCATTGCAGAGGGAGTCTGTCAATTTAGATGTTATAATAATTCAACCTGTCACTTTTATCCCAGTGCAGACAGCTACTAGGGGGGAGAATGTCTAGACTCCCTCCTCCACCTCCACCCCCAGTACCCAAAAAAAATGCCATATTTTAAGGAACTTTGTAGTTTCTTTTTGCCAGATTAGCTAGCCAATCTACAAATTGTCATTGACCTACAGTCTCATATGGCCAGGTAATTTTACTAGTGTAAATTAAAATAAATAGTCCCTGAATACTGTGATTTTTTCAGTAGGACATGTATTTTCACCTATTCATTTTGTTTTATTTTGTAGTATGAATGAATTTAATGGAGGTAATGTCCTCACAGATTCTCTTTCTGACCATTCATATTGATTTGTAAGGTAATATCAGAATATATGTGTGGCCATGAAATAGTTTCAACTTTATAGGAAATTATTTTCTCTATTAAAATTCAAACTTCTTTTTCATTATAACCTTTGTACCTTTAATTTTTTTCCATTCCTTCTTTTCCTACTTTTACCTAAATAGATTTTATCAACACTGACAGTCAGGCTATAACTCATCTGGCTTTTTTCTCAGTATTTTTCTCTTCCTTCAAACTTCTATGCTGGATTCAGACTCAAGAAGAGGGTTAGGATGTTCAGGAAAACATGTTTTGATCCTTTTTCCTGCTGATTGAGTTTTCTAATGGCCCAAAACAGTAAAAAGGATGTTGGGGTTATAACTTACAAAATTATAAAAAGATCAGAGATAACTATTCATAAGTTTTCTAAAGTTTTCCTTTTGAAACTCCATATAAATCACTGGCATCAACATCAGAAAATAGTTGAAATTGTATTTCTTTTAAAAATGGATCATAACTAATTACTTACCAGATTTATTTTGAAAAATATATACCTTTTTTCTGTGTGTGGCACTGGGGATTGAATCCAGGGACATTCTATCTCTGAGCTATACCTTCAGCCCTATTTTTATTTTTATTTTGAAACAAGGTCTCCCTAGGTTGATGAGAATCTCATGATTTGCTGAGGCTGTCCTTGAACCTGCGATCCTCCTGTATCATCCTCTCAAGTACTGGGATTACAGGCATGCACCACCACACCCAGCTCTATGACCATCC
Organism: Glis glis; assembly: GCA_004027185.1. Classification (NCBI taxonomy): domain Eukaryota; kingdom Metazoa; phylum Chordata; class Mammalia; order Rodentia; family Gliridae; genus Glis; species Glis glis. The sequence continues at coordinate 88,543 of PVJS01002026.1, forward strand.
TTCTTGGGGACTTTTGTTTTATTTTATTGGGTTTTTTTTTTTTTTTTGCGGTACTGGGAATTGAACCCAGGGGCGTTCTACCTCCGCACTACACCCCCGGCCCTATTTTTTATACTTTATTTTGAAACCAGGTCTCACGAAGTTGCGGAGGGCCTCACTAGGTGGAGAGAGAGAGAGAGAGAGAGAGAGAGCTGAGGCTGGCTGCGAACCCAGATCCTCCGGTCTCCGCCTCCCAAAGTACTGGGATTACAAGCGTGCACCACCACGCCCGGCTCTTTTATTTTTTATTTTTTTAACAGGTTAACAGCCAGCCTCAGCAACTTAGCAAGGTCCTCAGCAATGTCCCTGGGTTTCATCTCCAGTACCACAGGGGGGTGCGGGGGGAATGTGCAATAGACCTAAATAGACATTTCTCAAGAGAGAACTTACAAATGGCTGACAGGTATGTGAAAAAGTACTCATCATCACTAGTCATCATGGAAATGCAAATCAAAACCACAATGAGATATCACCTCACTCCCGTAAGAATATTTGATATCAAAAAGACTACTGGTGTAGGGCGTGTTGGCACACACTTGTAATCCCAGTACTTTGGGAGGTGGAGACCAGAGGATCCAGGTTCGCAGCCAGCCTCAGCTCTCTCTCTCTCTCTCTCTCTC